>JAVJIF010028112.1:0-69917 GCA_038442645.1 Agave tequilana | reverse complement strand
TGCAAAAATGTGTGTGAAAGAGCTTCAAACCTATTCACTATTCTTTAACAAAACTATAAACTAAAACACATCTAATTAATTTATCTTGAGCAATCTTGAAGTCTTGAGCCATGCAATGTCTTGCTAGAGCCTTATCTTCTATGTTCCTTCCTTGATGTGCAAAACGCCTTCTTTACTTCATGAACCTAAAGTTCTTGCAATAGCTAAGCAATGGCCTCCAATATGGTACTAACCTGAAACTTATCTTAAACAAACTAATTAGTACCAAATAACTCTTATTTGTTTTGTTATCATCAAACTCTAAACAAATGGAGAGGTAACCTTTTGGGCCAACACTGGACACAGGACCCGATCGACCGGCCGGCCGACCGTCCTGGCCCTGAAACAGAAACACAGGGGGATTTTGGACTTGGGAAAATTTTGAAGATAATTTTTGTAGGAAATATGGCTAGTATCATGCTGAAGAGAAAGATATACATGAAATAAACAAGATATAAAATTTGTAAAAAATTTGAATCATGTATAGAGACCAAAGCATGAAAATAATCCCAAAACTAAAACCATATTTTGGAAAAGAGTGTGTGTGGTTCTAGAGCCAATTTTATCACAACCTCAAACTTTAACAAACTAAATCTTACATAGGTTCTAGGAGACCCCTAAGTCTTCAAGTGGCTCCTTCATATGTGATCTTGAAAGTCTTGTTATCTTGAACCCGAATGAAATGACTTGAGCCAAAACAACCTTCCTTTTAGGGAAGAACACTCCATGAAACATTAGAACCCTGAACACACTAAAACAACAACATGATTAGTACAAATAACTATATATGTTTTGTAATCATCAAACACACTAAAAACGGGTGATTGTGACCTTTGGGCCAACAGCCTATAGGCAGTAGACACACCCTGCTGTGGGATTTTCCCCACTCGAAGACCAACTATGTTCTCAACACTCCGCTGATGGGTTCCATCCCCATTCGAGATGGCAACGTGAAACCGTCTATGGGCACCCCGTCGGCTAGCCTACGACAGTCAAGCACACTACCTACGGGATTTCCCCCATCTGAAGACCAATTGGTTCGCACCCTCCACTGATGGGTTCCACCCCCACTCGAAGACGACAACGCGAACCCGCCTACGATATAACACCTTGAAAACGTTGAAGGTTATATTAATGAATAGAAGTGTGTATATATATGTAATGTGTGCACGCGTGCAAGCGCGCGCACTCACACACTCACACAGATATATGAGTTGTTGAGAGTTGTGGTATAGTGTGATGTATATAAAGTGTATATTACATTTACTTAACGATTTGATGCAGTGATACATAGATTAGTCGACTAACCCTCCTTATTAGTCGTAACAGAACCAGCCTAGTCCGACTGGTGTAATATCCTCATTGCAAAATACCCAAATTAATAACTAAAAATGATAATAGTAAAAATTATACACACACACACACACACACACACTCTTGTGTATTCCGAAAGGATTCCAGCCCGAATCTTTCCCACTCAAATACAACCCTCCGACATTCGATACAAGATTCACTCCATTGAAGTTGATCTATATTAGTTTAAGTATCTATAAACTAAAAATCGTATTTTAAATACTTTTTTGCCATCCATCAAGTGCGCAAAATGGACGACCGAAAGTAGTGAGTTTGTTAGATCTGTTTTTAGACATACAAATTCTCGATCCGGCCATTTGATCATGATTTACACATTTTAAACCCCCTATAAATCATTTTTATTAGGTTTCAAATGTTCTACACCGTTAAATAACCAACTCATTATTTAGGCCATCCGTTTTTTCCCTACTTGATGCATGGGCAAAAAGTATTCAAAACACTTAATTTTTATTTATAAATACTTGAAATAATATAGATCAACTTCAATGGAGTAGATCTTATATTCGAATGTCGGATGTTGGTATTTGAGTGAGAGGATTCGGCCTCGAATCCTTCGGAATGACACAAGTCTATCTCTCTCTCTCACCCAACTCTTCCCCTTCAAATATGACTCTTTGACATTCGAATACAAGATCCACTCTGTTGAAGTTGATCTATATTATTTAAAGTTTCTATAAACCAAATCAAGTGTTTTGAATACTTTTGCCTATCCATCAAGCGGCCAAATGGATAACAGAAAGTAGTGAGTCTATGAAAGAGCTATTCCAAGTTAGCCCATTCTTGATAGAGCCGACAAGGAGCTCATGAACCATTCAAAAGCAACCCCGTTGGGGGGCTGATGATAAATGAGCATAATAGCCTCGTTTGATATTACATTCCCAATTTGAGATTTGAAGTAGTATATGTGGTGAGCCTTTACCGTCAAAAGCTTGCAAGGTTGGTGCTTTGAACCTGAGAGGATAGGAACAATGTCTCACTCGACCGGGTATGGCCTGATCAGCCCCACTTCCTGAGATTGCTTCGATTTGAGATAACTTCCAGCAGTTTTAAGCTCATTCATCATCTTGATGTGAATGTCTTCGTTTCTTGAATTCTTTTGATCTCCAGATGAAGAATTAGGAATTTCATATTCGAAGTTGTTCTCAGTGTCAGTATTTTCAGAGGTAGAGTTTTCACCTACCTTCTCTTTACCCTTGCTTTTGCTGGGGGAAGTTCCATGTTTTGAACTTTTCGCGGCTTCTTCTTTGGCTTTTCGAGTAAAAGAGTTACCTTCTTTAGATCGTTGATAGACTCTTGTTGAATCTGAATCATCTCTTGCTGCGCTTTCTACACCCGAGATTGTTCTTTTGTGTTGGCCCAAAGGCCTTCCACCCTAGTTTTTGATGATGATTAACTCATGTAGTTTATGTTTACTAATAATCTTGTTTGTTTAAGTTTCAGATTCTTTAAACAAGATATTAGTTGGTGATTAGCTTCAACAAGGTGTTTGGAAGCTTTCACAAGTGATTCCAGGGCTTAAGCTTTCAAGATCACACTTTGCCTAGCCATGGATAGAGTTTTAGAGCAAGTCTACTTGAAGATGAAGATCATCAAGAAGACTTAGGTATCCATAGTTTTTAGATAGTGTGTTTAGATCCATTTGTAAAGCTTAGTATAGTTGATATGCTCAAGTGCACATACACACACACGTTTTCATGATTTGGATTTTGATTTTCATGGATAGTAGATCAAAACAAGTTCATGTTTTTATATGTATAGTAGATGTATTCTAGTTATACATACATGCTTTAACTTGCTAGACAAACTTATTTTGATATTCCTATTCATGTTTTGGAAAAATCAAGTTGATAAAAATACAAATTTTGTTTTTGATAAAATTGGCAAGACACAAAAATGAATTGATATGTGATATATTGTCTTGAAATTTTTATCACATGTTTATGTTTCAATGTAAAATGATAAAACAAGTTTTTATGGAATTTTCAGAAAAGATAAAAGATTTTTCAAAAATATTTTAACATGTTTTTTTCTGATCCAGATTTCTCAGACTTGGGCCAAGTCGGTCGACCGGGCCGTCGACCGACGTGCACAAAACTGTGACGTTTGGAGTCACTGGGACAGTCGACCGTGCCGGTCGACCGGAATGAGAGCAGAGCTCTCTGTTTGTTTGGGTCGACCGGGCCGGTCGACCGCAGTTGCCCAACGGTCACATTTCTGACCGTTGGCGGTCGACCGGGGGCCGGTCGACCGTTGCCTGTCAGAGCTGCCAGCTCAGCTCTAACGGCTAGTTTTCTGATGGGCCTATATACCCCATCTCTTTGGGGATTTTGGCCAAGATTTTTAAGAGAAAAAATTCCAATTTTTCTGAAGTGTTTAAAAGAGTTTTAAAAAGAGTTTTTTGGGCTTTAACTTCTCATCTTTATTGTTTTGGGTTTTTGGAAAATCAAGAAAACTAGGTTTTGGGATTTTGAATTTGATCTTGCATTTTCTATCTTTTACAAGAGACTTCCCAATTAGTTTTTCTTTGTTGCTTGTTTCCAAAACACCTATTTCCACACTTGAGCTATCACCTATCCTAATCTATTTAGGATCTTGTTTTTGTGGAAAAGAAAAGAGAAAAGAAAGAGAGATTGAGTTTGTGGTTTTTGGAACCACTTGTTGTAACACCCTTATTCTTGTTGTATCCCTCTTAGGTAGAGGTGATCGGTGATTAGTTTGCTCCCTCTTGTGAGAGGTGGAGTTTGATTGTAAACCCTCTTCGGTAGAGGTTTGGTTGTTGGTTGTTGTATTGGCTACGGGCCTACCCCTCGGTTGTGAGGTGGTTGTTTGAGAGAGGAGTTTGGTACTCCTAGAGTAGTAACAAATCCTCTTCGGTAGAGGTTCCCTCGGTGGAGATAGTGGATTGGAAATCCTACACGGTGGTGTAGGCGGGGATGTAGAGCAAGGTGCTCGAACCTCGAAACATATCTTGGTGTTTGCGTTTTGATCCATTGTCTCTCTAACTCTCTCTTATAATTGTGCAAAGCATCATTCATATCATCATACCATATTTGCTTGTGTTGAGCATAATTCATATTGCCATATCATATCTATTTGCTTGTGTTGCCTTGCATATTCATATTGCCTATTCATCTTATATGCTTGGTTTTGTTTTGTGTCCTCACTTGTACCTAATCAACAAAGCTTCACATAGCACCTCAACCCATTCAAGGAGAATCAAGAGGAGTTAGTCCAGAGCCCTTCACGGGGAATTCGGCTACACTTGTTGATTGTATTAAGTGTGATTGCAAGATTTGCATTAGCTTCCGCATTTAGCGCACATAGTTTTGCATTTAGTTCTAGATTAGCACTTACACCTATTCACCCCCCTCTAGGTGTTTTTCAATTGGTATCAGAGCTAGTGCTCCTAATATTAGGCTTAACATCCTAGGAGTGAGATCCATTTTGATTGCTAGTATATTGTTTGCATTTGCGTGTTTGCACACTCATATAGCTTGCCATGGACTTCATGACCCCACCTAGCTTTGATCCTTCCAACATTGTTGTTTGGAAGTGTAGGATGTCCATGTACCTAAAGACCCTAGGTTTGCATGTCTTTCTTGCGGCCACCAAGAAATACTATCTTGGAGATCGCAATCATATAGGGGCCAATGCACAAGCCCTTGAGGCCATTAGAAGCACTTTGCCTAAAGATTATCTTATGTGTGTTTCTAACTTTGATTCCGCCTTTGCAGTGTGGAACAAATTGACAACAACCACCACCTCTGAGCTTCTATTGTCAAATCAACCGGAGGAATCTAGTGGAGAATCCGATTCACAATGCTTCATGGTCCAAGGGAATGACTCCCTTGAGTACACTCGGAACCCCACTTAGATAATGATGATTGTGCTAGTTCTTCAAATGATTATGTTGATCCCCATGCTTTGAATGAAGAACTATCTATTGTTTGTGAAAAATTAATAGAAAAATATAATTTGTTGAAAAAGAAGAGTCTAGGCATTAATAATGAAAATAAAAATTTGATTGCTAGACTTGATGTTGTTTTGCAAGAGAAAGAGGAGATTGCTAATGAGAGGGATTCATTAAAATCTAAACTTGATCTTGCACTTAAAGAAAATGAATTTTTAAAATCTAAAATGATTGCCATGTTCTTTTGAAGAAAAATGAGAACTTGTCTTCAAAAGTAGATTTTGTTTTAAAAGAGAATGTTGCTTTGAAAATAAATAATTTCTATTTCAAATGATTTAAATGTTTTTTGAAGAAGAATGATTGTTTGCAAATAGATTGATGCACAAGTTTGCCATGCTAGGGTAGTATCTCACACTTCACCTATTGCATGCCACACTTCTTCCTTGATTGATATAATATATCCATGCTTAAGAAGAGTGTAGATTGTTTGGGCTCCACTTTGAGCCAATGTGCCATGAAACATACACGTTTGGAATCCTTGTTTCGAAAGAAACACGTTCCATCTATGCATGCACACCATCCACGGCATACACATGCTTCCCACGGACACCATCATCACTTGTATGCTCATGTGTACACTTGTACACATTGTGGACGTAAGGGCCACCTTGCTAATTTTTGCTTTGAGATTACATGATGTAAATTTAGCAAAGAATTTTGTTTGGGTTAGAGAAGGGACTAACCCCATGGACCCAAAAGATATGGGTACCAAAGACCACCCTTCTTGCTTATGATGTAGGTGTGGGCTCTCACATGACGTGAGAGTAGCGGTACCTTGGAGTAAATGCGTTCCGAGCTTCATAAAAATCATTTGGATGCATCACTTTCAAGGAGTTTGTGGGAAGACCACCTTGGTTTGGAGAACTAGAGAGGGTGCCTTATCGGTTTTGATATCGAATCTCTAACTCCTTATTTATAATTATGCATGCTTTTCATGATTATTGTTTATAGCATGTTTTGTGTTTATATGATCATTATGAAATGCCATGATTATTAGACTCTTGACATGCATGTATAGCCTTTAAGACACCCATGTTTAATATGGACCATTATTTTAGTGTTCTCACATTTGTTTAGCTATCATGTTTATCATATCTCTAATAACATGTGAATTTACATAATAATCATGTTTATGTTTTTCATGTTTATTCATATCTTGTTTTTATGCTTCATGCGTTGATTACATGTTTAAATGTTAGTTTTCATTAAGACTAGGTATATATTTATGCATATAGTGGGCCACAAATAAATCTATATATGTTTGAGCTTGAATGCTTATTTGAACCCATTAGATGTGCTAGTATAGTCTAGTTTTGATGATCCATGCACTTTAAACTTGTATCCCCATTTTGAATTTGTTTTATGTGTATGATTTTTCATTTCATGTATATTTGTATTTTTTTGCCAAACTTTAAGATATACATGTATACCCCTTTGAGTCTTGCCTTTCATGCAAATCTATGTATATGGACTCAATTGTGTTTAGGGATGTATGTATACTTTTTGTGTTGACAAATCATACATATACCTTGAGTATAAATTTATTTTTAATGGAAATTTAGTTTTTTCATGTTATCCATGTTTCCATGTGTTTATGTTTAACTTCATGTATATGTCCATTTTATCCAAATTATTGTTATACATATACATCCTTTGAGCCACGTGCCTTCATGCATATACATTTGTGACTCGTTGTGTTTGATATGTATGTATATTTTAGTTTGTATAGGACATACATATACCTTGAAGATTAATATGTTTTGATGATTTTCATGTTTTTCATGTTTTCAAGGAATATTGAGCTAAATTGAATACTTTCATGATCATGTTCTTCACATTGTATTTGTACACTCACATTTCTTGTTTACTCATATTTTGTTTTCATGAGTTATATTTATGCTTCATTCATTATGAGTGTTAGCTATTTTGTGAATTTCATGTGTTTCATGAAAAATATTTTTGGTTTATTCCTTACTTGAAGGATTTCGTACTAGTTAACAAGTTTTTCATTTGACTAGTTCGTATTCTTCGTTATGGTAGATGTTTTCAAACATACTTCAATTTTTCAAACCTATTTTTGAAAATCCCTACCTTCCAAGGGTGGATGGATGGCGATCATGTTCATGAGTGCTTTAAAATGAAAATCATTTAAAACCTGAACCTTGATTGGGAGGTATAGTAATATGATGTATATACTTGAACTCTTTCAATTGGTATCATTGAACTCTTTCAATTGGTATCATTTGATCTTCTTGTATACTCATATATGTTTTGTATGTATGTATGCTTTCAATTCCAAGAATATCAATTTCTATTGGTATCTATTTTTCATACATATATATGTTTGTGTTTGTGCTAGTGCTTGAGTTTCAATTTTGTTTAAATTGATTACTTTTAAATTAGTATCAAGACTATGCATTATTTTAGTTTGTATTTCATAAAGGGGGAGAAAATTTGATTTTGTCTTTCAATTGGTATTTGTACTCCCATACTTTATGATTGAAAATTCGAATTTGGTATCATATGTTTAAAATGAATAATTCTTACAATTGGTATCAATGTTTCTATGTAAAATCTTTTTCTAATTGGTAAAACATTTACAATTGGTATCAAAATTTGTGTTTAGACATTCAAAATTTATTATGTTTAATTTCAATTGATATCAAGATGTCTTGTGTTTTAATTTGGTATCTAAAAATTTTTTGTTTAAAGTAAAATACAAAAGTTTTGATTTATATTTCTTATATACAAGGAGAGCTTAACATCTCTCCCACATATAGATTCATGTTAAGTGTATTGTGTATTGAAGAGCTTAACATCTTTTCCTTATGTGGTACACGTGTGTAGGGGGAGCTTCACATCTCCTCTTATTCATTACATAATGTGTGTTATGTGAATTAGGGCTTAACATCCATCTTTCATGTAATGCACATGTGTAGGGAAGCTACTTAGCGTCTTCCTCTTCATGAATGTATTAGCATATGTAACGGCCCCAGTTTCTAATAAACAAGATTAGGCTACCTGGGAATCAGAGGAAGAGATGATGCAGAACTACCCGCAACTTTTCCAAGGTACGTCCGGCTTCGGGGACGAAGCTCTCTTTTTAGGAGGGGAGAATGTAACAACCAAATTTTTATTGTATATATTTCTCCTCACTTTAAATATTAAGAAATTTGGTTAAAGCATTATATATAAGAGTAGTCACCCCCATAATTTTATGTCGACAAATAAACTTAATTTATAGACCCACTCCCCTTTTCAATGTTATTTAATTATTTGATTTTTTTTTGGGGTGACCAAAAATGTTTAACATGAAGGCTTATGTGCATGTATTTTGGGCAAATTATGACTTAGGTAATGGTAAAGAAAATGTTACCCTAATCCATCATATCCCTTAGTCACCAATCTTATCCTAATAACTTTTTAGTGGTAAGTATGTATTAGGGGGAAAATTAAAGGGGCTAATATTATTTAATCATCATGCTTATCCTAATAACTTTTTAGAGGTACGTGGTGTTTTAAGGGGGGGGATTATATGGGCTAATGATCCTTGGAAGTGGGGTTTCCATGTGGCACCTTGAGAGAGTCCTTGCCATGTGGCATCATGAAGATGCACCACCTAGTTCTTGCAATTCCAAGAAGTTTACCAAGCTTGCCTCTTCATCTTCCTCACTCAAAATTCTGCAGAAATTTCTCCCATTTCCTGGAAATTTTTTCCTTGTTTTGTGAAGAAATTAAGCCTAAAATTTCCCCATTTCACCTCATCCATAGAAATCTAAGAGTTGAAACTAGGATACCCTCTTTTAGCCCGAATTCTTACTCCTCTAACTCTGTAGCAGGAATCCACGAGAGGGAAGGCAGTGACACAGGCGCACAGCAAGCAGAGCCGCAGCAAACGCGGGGCTCTGCTACTTTGCCGCGGAACCGCGGCAAAGAAGAGGATTCCGCGGCAATTTGGGGGAGGGAAGGCCCGATCCTTGGGGAGGAGGTTCCTGGTGAGCTGGGGGTGAGATCTTCCACGGCCAAACAGCATTATCCTGAGCTTATTCTCTGTTTCAGAGTATTAAAGCATTGTGAGTAAACTAACTCTTAGGGTTATAATCCTTTATCCAAAATTGAAAACAATAACTAGAAAATTTTGTAGATGACTCTCAAGGCAAAATTTCTGTTCTTGGGTAGTGGTTACTGTTTTTGTGACATCTTTATACTAGATGGAAATCTAAGGAGTATTATCTAGTCACTATGTCCATATATCATGTTGTGATAATTTGAATATGTAATATACATGTTTAGCTCACTATGTAAACTTAAATGAGGGGACTTAGCATATGTAATTCGCTGTTTTGATAATTATTCTTATGTTAAAAGAGATTCATGGGTATTGCATAGTGATGGTGATTCTATATTAATAGATGTGAAACACATGTGTAGAAGATATGTTCTAACGTAATAGTAAGCCCAGTGAACCAATTTGATACCTTAATTCGCTGTTTTTTTTCCTAGTCAATATCATGATGGTCAAATTTTTATGGACATAGCCTAATCTTGATCCTTCACAATAGAAAATAGGGTGGTGCATTATGTAAAGTCAAGGACTTGCACGAGTAGCACTTCACAATAGTCGACCAATTAACTTGATTCATATGTTTCTTGTTCACTAAAGTGCTCGGGGAAAATACCCCTCTCTACAATACATATTGTGTTAAGTATTGGCAATTTATGGGATAATGCATATTTCATGTGGGATGAATGTGGCGTGATTATGATGTTCTTATGATATGGGGTAAATCCCAAACACATGTCTCCTTTCTTTCATTGTTGCATACCATTTCGGACATGACACGTAAATTGGTTTCAATTGCTTGTTGTGCATATTGTATATTACCACTGCATGATGTTTTTGTGTTAAGGAGGAAGGGGCCGTGCGGGAGCCGGTAGGAGGGGGGAAGACGGGGATTTGATATCTATATATATCACATAAGGAGGAAGGGGCCGTGCGGGAGCCGGTAGAGGGGGGAAGACGGGGAATCTTATATGTCTTATATGCATATACATATATTATATTTATAAGGAGGAAGGGGACGTACGGGAGCCGGTAGGAGGTGGAAGACGGGAAATTCATTTCAGATTGAATGATATTCATATTTGACTGTTAAGTTGCATTTATGTTTGTTAATGCTTGTGTTAAATTAATTATCACTTTATGTATACAACGAGCCTAATTGATGTGGTGGACTCACCTATGAAGACATTACACATGCGCATACATTATATCTTTGTATCTTGACATTGTTAAATGCAACCTTTGGTAGTGTGGCATGTAGACCATATATGTATGGAACTTGGAATAAGTAAGGCAACTTGTACATCTGTCGTTTATAAGACTCATCCTATATTACTTTCTTCTAATTGATTATCTTGTGAAATCATTGTACTAATTCCCTATGATATGGTTTACTCATTGAGCTGTCGAGCTCATTGGATTTTCTTTACATCTTTTCAGGTTTGGATAAAGTAAGGGACCCCTCTAATGGAAAGGCTAAGTTATGGATGGCATGATGTATTGTAGTATCACTTTGGTTTTGCTATATGATTTTATATGTGTAGGTATAGACCCTATGGAAGCCTTTATTGAAAATATGTTAAGTTGTACTTGATGTATATTTTATCCTTGTAGCAGTTGAGACCTTTGTCTTGTATGTGATACTATGTTCTGGGTTTGTGTATCCCTTAGATATGTATGCCTTGGAATTTTGGATCGATGGTAATATATGGGAATGCAAACTGTGGAATGTAACTCTTGAAATGTTGATGTAAAGACTATGCTTGCAATGGAAAGAACCAAGTCATGATATATGTTGTGGTTAAGGATTGGTATATGTGATTGATAAGTAGGCCGGGTGTGCCGAAATTATTGGTGATCTAAGTAGGCCTTCGAGCCGAAATCTTGATTATTGTAAGTGAGAAATAAAGGAATTTTAAGGATGATGCTGCCAAAATTTTTTCTCAACTTAAGGTTAACGGAGATAAATGTTGTTGTAGGCCTAATCTTGTTTATTAGAAACTGGGGCCGTTACAGCATATAACATTTATTGATCTTTGTTTATTTTCATTTGGTATCAAGATGCTTCATTGATATATTTTCAATTGATATCCAAATGATAGTCACCCCTTATTGACTTTGTTTTTGTTTTAGACAAAAGGGGGAGAACATTGTTTGTATTGATTTGATTGACACAAAAGGGGGAGAAAGATTTTTACCCCTCATTATATTGTTTTGATTGTTTACCCCTTTGTTGATGATTGACAAAAAGGGGGAGAATTATTTGTGAGTTTAACATGCATTATATAAACAAAAAACAAAATCTCTAATAGAGAAGATGTTTTTTAATATGCATGATTTGTTCATGTTAGATATATGCATAGTTATGTTTTTGCATATATTAAGTTTAATATAGTTTAATGTATGTTTATTGGTATCTAGAGCATATTTTGTTTTTGAACATTTCATTGGTATCTAGAACCTTTATTGTTTATGCATATTTATGCATTCATGTTTAAGAGCCTTCATTGCATATTAATATGTTTATTTGCTTATGCATGAGTTAAGGGGGAGCTTCTTTGAAGCTTTACTTTAATCCATGCATATATAACTCCATGAGTTTTGTCATCATCAAAAAGGGGGAGATTGTTGGCCCAAAGGCCTTCCACCCTAGTTTTGATGATGATTAACTCATGTAGTTATGTTTACTAATAATCTTGTGTTGTTTAAGTTTTGTTGGAACCTGACAAGTTCAAGATGTTGACGCCTCTCCAATTACTAGATTTTGATGATGGACGAACACGACTACTACATGATGTTTGCTCTACCTCAGATGGAGTTTATTATGCTTATGGGTGTTTGTGGAAGTTGTTGTGTAAACTTAGAAAGATTTGTAATAGCCTTGATTACTTACACACAAAATCCCTTCCCAAGTCGACTTACCCTATTGATATAGTCGACTACCCCAATGTAGTCGACTTGATATATAGCCCTAGTCGACTAGTCCACTTAGAACAAAAACTCTCAACTCTCTGTTTGGACTCTGTAAGCCAAATTAGTCGACTTGACTTTCTTACCTAGTCGACTAACAGATACTCTAGTCGACTAACCCTATTTCCAAGTCGACTAATCTTTGACACAAAAAATATCCAACTCTCTGTTTCTTTTCTGAAACAAAATTAGTCGACTACCCTTTTTATCCAGTCGACTAATCCAGTGTTTAAGTCGACTACAAGTTAGTTACAGTCGACTAATTTCAGTTATCCAGAAACTTTTATTTCCAACAGACACTTCCCTAGTCGACTAACAATCTTTCCTAGTCGACTAATAAGTGAACTTTTGCCTAGCCTAGTCGACTAATCCAGTATCCTAGTCGACTATAAGCAGTTTCTGACTGTTGGACAGTTTCTCTTATCTGATTCATTTGGCAACGTTTTCAAATGTTCAAATTGTCTGAATTGATGCCATAACTTCCCTAACTGACCCCAGTCTACATCTATATATAGAGAAGTTATTCCTAAGGCCATTCACTAATTCTTTCAATCAGATTTCCAAAGCCAAAATTTTCAGAATCCTGAAAACTGAAATTTGCAACTTCTTTCTTCACCAAAAGCCATTTCCTCTTGTGAAGAATTCTGAAGTTAAACCTTCCTATACAGAACCTTGTCCACTACAGATCCTTATCAAGGCTATAGGAAGTTATTGTATTCATTTCAAAGAAAGTTGTACAAGGAGTCTTCTTGGGTGTAGAAGATTGTACAAGGCGTGTTCTCTTGGTGGAAGAGAAGTTGTGCACGTTGGCAAAGGGTGTTTGTCAAGTGGTGCACAAGGCACTTGTTGTAGGGTGTACACAAGGAAAGTAAAGGAAAATCTCAAGCGTTTGCTTGGGGACTGGATGTAGGTCACAAGGACCGAACCAGGATAACTCTCCGCTGTTTGCGTTTGTTTTTCTGTGCTTAATCTCTTGTGATTATTTAATTTCTGCAAGTGATTTGTTTAAAGTTTAAATAACACTATTCACCCCCCCTCTAGTGTTGTTTTGCTTGTTATATAGATCCTACATTTGGTATCAGAGCAGGTTTCAAGGCAAACAATCATACAAGGATGGCAACGGATTTCCAATCATCCCAATTCAAAGAAGGGCATTCTACACAACGTCCACCGCTCTTTGACGGAACCAACTACAATTACTGGAAGTGTAGAATGAAGATTTACTTGCAGTCGCTGAACTACGACCTTTGGAACATCGTAGAAGCAGCATACACCAAGCCTACAACCAACTATGATGCTTGGAGTGAAGAACAAAAGAAGAATGCAAATCTGGATGCCAAGGCGATGAACGCTCTCTTTTGTGCCTTAACCAAAGAAGAGTTCAACCGTGTGTCTACATCAACCTCTGCACATCAAATATGGCATACACTCGAGGTAACACACGAAGGTACGAACAAGGTTAAGGAATCTAAAATTTCAGTTCTTGTCCACAGATTTGAATTGTTCAAGATGAAGGAGAACGAAACCATATCCGAAATGGTTACAAGGTTCACCGACATCACCAACACTCTTGCATCCCTTGGAAAGGACTACACTCAAGTTGAACGAGTCCGTAAGATCCTTCGAGCACTCACACCGGAATGGGAGAAGAAGACAACCGCCATTGAAGAGGCAAACGATCTCTCCACCATGACATTAGAAAACCTAGTCGGTAATCTAATGGCATATGAAGTGCAAATAGAAGAAAGAAAGAAGGACGAACAACAACATCAATCCAAGAAGAAAGTTCTTGCCTTCATGCATCTTCAGATACGGACAATTCGGATGAAGATGAAGAAGAAATGGCCATGCTTTCAAGGAAGTTCAAAAGATTCTTAAAACAAGGTAAGTATAATAAGAATAAAGATACTAATGAAATTCCAACTTGTTTTAAGTGTAACAAACCAGGCCATATGAAGAAGGATTGTCCATTGATGAAATCAAAAGGACACTTCAAGACTTTCAACAAGTTCAACAAGTTCAACAAGAATAAGAAGGCCTTTCAAGCAACATGGGATGATAGCGACTCATCTTCCTCTGAGGACGAAGAAGAAGCAAAGGAAACCGCCAATATTTGCTTCATGGCCCAAGAAGATGAGGTACAAGATTATGATGCTTTATTAGAAGCCTTTAATGAACTTTATAGTAATTTCAAAACTGAAAAGATTAGAAATAAAGTTCTAATAAAGGAAAATGAAAAACTTATTAATGATAATTCAATTCTTGTTTCTCAAACATCATCTTTTAGTTCTCAAAAAGAAGAATTTGAAAAAGTTATTGTATCTTTAAAAAGAGACAATGAAGTTTTCTTAAAAGAGAATGCTTTACTTAAAAAGGAAACTTTTTCTTTAAGTTCTAGAATTAATGTTTTAGATAAAGATATGATAAGTTTCAAAGTTAAGTATGAAGATCTTTGAAAAATGTAAATAAATTTAATAAAGGAAAAGAGAATTTAAATATGTTATTATCTTCTCAAAAAATGTCTAACAACCATTTTGGTCTTGGTTTTTCAAAAGATAACATGTATAAGCCTACTCATGTTGGTATTGGTTTTTCAAAGACTAATTTTGTAAAATCTACACATGTTCATAATCCATACAATTCTTTTGTAAAAAGAAATTATATTTCAAAAAGAAGTAGATGCAAATATATATGGGTTCCTAAGAATCTAAATAATATTGATAAGAATATTTATGTTGCATCTTTTATACATGATGTGTGTAATTCTAAGAATTATGTTTATACTAACAAATGGAAACCAAATTCCAATTGGATTTGGGTTCCTAAAGGCTAACCTTTTTCGGACCCTATCATGATGGGTACCATATTTATTGTTTCATCTTATAGGTCCCTAACAAAGAAAAGTGGATACTTGATAGTGGGTGTTCCAACACATGACCGGACATATACAACTATTGTCTTCCGTACAAATCAAAAAAGGAGGTACAGTGATCTTTGGAGACAATAACAAAGGAAAAGTTATTGGAACCGGCATTGTTGGTAATCTTTCAAAACCTCTTATTGAAAATGTTCTTTTGGTAAGTGGTTTAAAACACAATCTATTAAGTATTAGTCAATTATGTGATAAGGGTTATAAAATTGTGTTTGAAAAAGATGTTTGTCTTATTTATGATGCTAATATGAAAGATATTTTGTTTAAAGGTTTTCGAAATAATAACATATATGAATTGTCAATAGCATGCATGTCTTCAAATGAAAATTTATGTCTAATTGCTTCAAATAATGATTATTTTTTATGGCATAAAAGATTTGGTCATTTGAATATGAAAACTATTTCTAAGATTTCAAAATTTAACTTAGTTAAAGGTCTTCCAAAAATTGCTTTCAAAAAGGACTATTTTTGTGATTCTTGTCAATTAGGAAAACAAGTTAAATCTTCTTTTAAATCAAAAGATTTGGTTTCTACAAAAGACCTTTAGAATTATTGCATTTGGATTTATTTGGTCCTACTCGTGTTTCTTCATTAAATAAGAGTAGATATGTTTTTGTCATTGTAGATGATTACTCACGTTTTACATGGGTGATTTTTCTGAAAAATAAAAATGACACTTTTGATCAATTTGTAAGTTTTTGTAAAAGAATTCAAAATCAAAAGTCTCTAAACATAGTCACTATTCGTAGTGATCATGGAGGAGAATTTGAGAATGAATCTTTTTCAAATTTCTGTAATAAGTATGGTATTACACATAATTTTGCATTTCCTAGAGCATCTCCTCAAAATGGTGTTGTAGAGAGAAAGAATAGGACTTTGCAAGAATGTGCTAGAACTATGCTTATGGATAGTAACTTACCAAAATACTTTTGGGCTGAAGCCACTGCTACTGCTTGTTATGTTTTAAATCGAGTACTTATTCGACCATTTTTAAATAAAACCTCTTATGAATTGTTTCATGATCGGATTCCAAAAGTTTCATATTTTAAGATTTTTGGTTGTAAATGCTTTATTTTAAATACAAAAGATGCTTTAGATAAATTTGATGCTAGATCCAATGAAGGTATTTTTGTTGGCTATTCTACTCATAGTAAAGCATATAGAATTTTTAATAAAAAATCATTTACTATTGAAGAATCTTTACATGTTAAATTTGATGAATCCTTGACTAAACTTGTTTCTAATGATTCTCCACATGATGATGATCATATTATAGTTTCTCCTAATAAAATATTGTTATATCTTCTGTTGATACTAACTTGTCTAAGGATGAAGAGATTCCTACCGAGTTACCGAAAGCCTATGTTGAAGTAAGGAATCATCCACAAGATTTGGTAATTGGAGATATAAATCAAGGCGTTCAAACGAGATCCAAGTTGAACTACATGACACAAATTGCCTTCATTTCACTCATTGAACCGAAGAATATCAACGAAGCATGTGCGGATGATTATTGGACAATTGCCATGCAGGAAGAGTTGAACCAATTTGTAAGAAATGATGTGTGGGATCTTGTGCAACGTCCTACTGATCATCCCGTCATCGGTACAAGATGGGTCTTCAAGAACAAACTCAATGAATCCGGTGAAGTCATTAAGAACAAGGCAAGGTTAGTAGCACAAGGGTATAATCAAGAAGAAGGTATTGATTTCGATGAAACTTATGCTCCAGTTGCAAGACTTGAATCAATTCGTATATTACTTGCTTTTTCATGTTTTATGAATTTCAAATTATATCAAATGGATGTAAAAAGTGCCTTTTTAAATGGAATAATTAAAGAAACTGTTTATGTTGAACAACCACCAGGTTTTGAACATGAAAAATTTCCTAACCATGTTTTCAAACTTAAAAAAGCTTTATATGGTTTAAAGCAAGCACCTCGTGCTTGGTATGATAGATTAAAGAGTTTTCTTTTAAATTCTGATTTTAAAATGGGAAGTGCAGATACAACTCTATTTATCAAACATGTTAATAAAGATATCTTAATAATTCAGATTTATGTGATGATATATTATTTGGTTCTACTAATGATGATCTTTGTCAAGAATTTTCTAAGACTATGCAGAATGAATTTGAGATGAGCCACATGGGCGAACTCACTTACTTCCTCGGTCTTCAAATCAAACAAATGAAGGATGGAATCTTCATCTCCCAATGCAAATACGCTAAGGAACTTCTAAAGCGATTTGGTATGGAAAATTCTGGTCACAAGAATACTCCCATGAGTACAACTACCTTTTGGACAAAGATGAAAGTGGTAAGAATGTCGATCAAAAACTCTATAGAGGTATGATTGGCTCTCTACTTTATATTACTTCTAGTAGACCTGATATAATGTTTAGCGTATGCTTATGTGTTAGATATCAGTCAAATCCTAAGGAATCACATATTAAAGCCGTGAAAAGGATTTTTAGATATTTAAATAACACTGTCAACTATGGTTATTTTATCCAAAGTCATGCACATTTGATTTATTATCTTATAGTGATGCTGATTTTGCTGGTTGTAAATCTGACCGGAAGAGTACTAGTGGTACTTGTCACTTTTTGGGACATTCACTAGTATCTTGGTTCAGTAAAAAGCAAAATTCCGTATCCTTATCAACAACTGAGGCAGAATATATTGCTGCTAGTGTTGCATGTGCCCAAATTATATGGATGAAACAAACCTTACTTGATTATGGCATGACTCTCACAAATTCACCTATTATGTGTGATAATACAAGTGCTATTAATCTATCTAAAAATCCAGTTCACCATTCACGTACCAAACATATTGATATTAGACATCATTTTTTACGTGATCATGCTTTAAAAGGTGATATTTCTTTAAATTTCATATCAACTGATAATCAAGTTGCTGATATATTAACTAAACCACTAAAAGAAGATATCTTTATAAAATTTAGAAGAGATCTTGGTATTTGTAATTTTTCAGATTTTTAAACAATTTCTTAGATTTTTTCAAAGGCAGTATTTTTATGCAAGTTAGTCGACTTATAACTCTTATTAGTCGACTTATAAAAGTCTTAGTCGACTTGAAATATTACCTAGTCGACTCCTGCAACAAACAGAAACTTCAATTTCTGATTTGTCCAGAATTAGTCGACTATAGTAAATTTACAGTCGACTAGACCTATTATTAGTCGACTAGTCTTGTCCTGTAAGTCGACTAATACTGTGAATTTCTGTTTTTCTGTTTTCGGATTTTTGATTCAAACCCGACCCAATAACTTAAGTTAAGGATCCGATATCAATTATTTTTAATCCTATCCATTGATTTATATCCAGGATTCATCTTAACCATTCATTTCTTTCCTTATCACCCCAAACCCTAGAAATAATCCCTCATTCTCTCCTTCCAACCGAGCTTCAGTTGACCAAGGAGAAAAACTAGGGCACCCGGGTTCTGCGACTTCTTCCAGCGAATTCCTTCCAATTCCTCTCCCAGTTCTTCATTTCAGGGTATAAATCTTTCCAATTTCAGTTCATTACTTCATTATCTACTGTCTCTTTGAGTTAATTTCGTTTTCATCATGTCTCGTTCCAAGAAAACAAAATTCACTCCTGGTTCATCCTCTTCAACCACTGTTGATTTTAGGACTTATCTAAAAAATCCACAGCTAGAGGCTGATTATCTTCGTCTGTCTCAATTAGATATCATACCAGGAAGGTTCATCAAATATGATGATTTTTATGATTATGATATCATGGATTATCTTAGAAATTGTGGTTTATATAACATGTTCTCCTCTGAAGTTAAGGATGCTTATTATCCTTTTCTAATCTATCTATTCTACACCAACTTAGCTTTTGAAGATAATGAAAATAAAACCTATCTTGCATCCTATGTTAAAGGTGTTCATATTAAGCTTTCTATCAAGAATATTGGCCGTATCTTATCTATTCCATATTCTGGCCTCACTCTTGATGAGATTGTGATGGATGATGAAGATGTTTTAGATCTTATCTTTCTACCAGGACAACATCTACCCATGTCCAACAACAAGCTTAAGCCAATTCCCCGTCTAATTGGTAGAATCCTTTCCTATAACATCTGCCCTAAGACTGGTAGTTATAATTACTACTCAAGGGAATTATCGTCCTGTGTCTATGCTATTATGGCTGGACATGACGTTAATTGGGCTAAAATCATATTTGACACCATGGTCAAGTTTCATTCTTCTCACCTACCATTTGGCGCCTTTCTCACTCCAATCTTTCGGAAGTATAATGTTGATCTTGCTTCTGAAGAGACTGTTGTAAAGAGTTTTGAGTTCTTTGATCGTGCTGCCATTAATAGGATGAAGCTACCTGAGTTTCCTTCTCATGAACCCCAACAACCTCCTTCTAAATCACCAAGTCCTCCACATGGTCCATCTACATCTTCACAACCCGATCCTCCTCCAACTCAACCAAATCCATATGCCGATGCTTTCTATAATTCCATGTCCGCCCAGATAGCATCCCTTCAATCTCAACAACAAAATTTGTTGGATTCTCACTCTCGCATTCTTGAGAATCAATCTATGATGATGACTAGGCTGCAATCCATTGAGTCTACTCAATCAGCCATACTCAGTCTTCTCAAGATCCATCACCCACCTCCTCCTCCCGGATCCGAAGATTGAAGCTATTGGCGTTGGAGTGTCTTTTTATGCTATTTGCTTTTGAAGAACTATTATGTATTTTTTTTTTAAAGACTATGTCAGTTTATGTTTCAGACCTCTGTATCTTCTCTTTTTGTTAATGACAAAGGGGGAGAAATGTTGTTATGTAACTCTGTTATGTTATCATGATATGTGTATCTGTGTATCTGTGTTATCGTGATATCTGTCTTTGTGTATCTATGTGTATCTGTGTGTATATTCTGTATCTATGTGTATCTGTGTGTATATTCTGAAAATTCTGCATGTTGTGCAAAATTGTGACACTATTTGACATATATATGTTATGAATACTAACATATAATCATGTAGGTGCAACCTAACATTTTCTGCAGGGACAAAATTTTTTTTATAACTTAGTTACTGCAGGGGAGTTTTGTTGCAGGGGGAGCCATCATAGACATATGTTGTCATCATCAAAGGGGGAGAATGTTGGAACCTGACAAGTTCAAGATGTTGACGCCTCTCCAATTACTAGAT
The DNA here is from genome assembly GCA_038442645.1 of Agave tequilana. Classification (NCBI taxonomy): domain Eukaryota; kingdom Viridiplantae; phylum Streptophyta; class Magnoliopsida; order Asparagales; family Asparagaceae; genus Agave; species Agave tequilana. The sequence continues at coordinate 49,363 of JAVJIF010028112.1, read as the reverse complement.
TTTGATGATGGACGAACACGACTACTACATGATGTTTGCTCTACCTCAGATGGAGTTTATTATGCTTATGGGTGTTTGTGGAAGTTGTTGTGTAAACTTAGAAAGATTTGTAATAGCCTTGATTACTTACACACAAAAATCCCTTCCCAAGTCGACTTACCCTATTGATATAGTCGACTACCCCAATGTAGTCGACTTGATATATAGCCCTAGTCGACTAGTCCACTTAGAACAAAAACTCTCAACTCTCTGTTTGGACTCTGTAAGCCAAATTAGTCGACTTGACTTTCTTACCTAGTCGACTAACAGATACTCTAGTCGACTAACCCTATTTCCAAGTCGACTAATCTTTGACACAAAAAATATCCAACTCTCTGTTTCTTTTCTGAAACAAAATTAGTCGACTACCCTTTTTATCCAGTCGACTAATCCAGTGTTTAAGTCGACTACAAGTTAGTTACAGTCGACTAATTTCAGTTATCCAGAAACTTTTATTTCCAACAGACACTTCCCTAGTCGACTAACAATCTTTCCTAGTCGACTAATAAGTGAACTTTTGCCTAGCCTAGTCGACTAATCCAGTATCCTAGTCGACTATAAGCAGTTTCTGACTGTTGGACAGTTTCTCTTATCTGATTCATTTGGCAACGTTTTCAAATGTTCAAATTGTCTGAATTGATGCCATAACTTCCCTAACTGACCCCAGTCTACATCTATATATAGAGAAGTTATTCCTAAGGCCATTCACTAATTCTTTCAATCAGATTTCCAAAGCCAAAATTTCCAGAATCCTGAAAACTGAAATTTGCAACTTCTTTCTTCACCAAAAGCCATTTCCTCTTGTGAAGAATTCTGAAGTTAAACCTTCCTATACAGAACCTTGTCCACTACAGATCCTTATCAAGGCTATAGGAAGTTATTGTATTCATTTCAAAGAAAGTTGTACAAGGAGTCTTCTTGGGTGTAGAAGATTGTACAAGGCGTGTTCTCTTGGTGGAAGAGAAGTTGTGCACGTTGGCAAAGGGTGTTTGTCAAGTGGTGCACAAGGCACTTGTTGTAGGGTGTACACAAGGAAAGTAAAGGAAAATCTCAAGCGTTTGCTTGGGGACTGGATGTAGGTCACAAGGACCGAACCAGGATAACTCTCCGCTGTTTGCGTTTGTTTTTCTGTGCTTAATCTCTTGTGATTATTTAATTTCTGCAAGTGATTTATTTAAAGTTTAAATAACACTATTCACCCCCCCTCTAGTGTTGTTTTGCTTGTTATATAGATCCTACAAGTTTCAGATTCTTTAAACAAGATATTAGTTGGTGATTAGCTTCAACAAGGTGTTTGGAAGCTTTCACAAGTGATTCCAGGGCTTAAGCTTTCAAGATCACATTTTGCCTAGCCCATGGATGGAGTTTTGGAGCAAGTCTACTTGAAGATGAAGATCATCAAGAAGACTTAGGTATCCATAGTTTAGATAGTGTGTTTAGATCCATTTGTAAAGCTTAGTATAGTTGATATGCTCAAGTTCACATACACACACGTTTCATGATTTGGATTTTGGTTTTTATGGATAGTAGATCAAAACAAGTTTACATGTTTTATATGTATAGTAGATGTATTCTAGTTATACATACATGCTTTAACTTGCTAGACAAAATTATTTTGATATTCCTATTCATGTTTTGGAAAAATCAAGTTTAATAAAAATACAAATTTTGTTTTTGATAAAATTGGCAAGACACAAAAATGAATTGATATGTTGATATATTGTCTTGAAATTTTTATCACATGTTTATGTTTCAATGTAAAATGATAAAACAAGTTTTATGGAATTTTCAGAAATGATTAAAAGATTTTTCAAAAATATTTTAACATGTTTTTTCTGACCCAGATTTCTCAGACTTGGGCCAAGTCGGTCGACCGGGCCGGTCGACCGACGTGCACAAAACTGTGCACATTTGGAGTCACTGGGACGGTCGACCGTGCCGGTCGACCGGAATGAGAGCAGAGCTCTCTGTTTGTTTGGGTCGACCGGGCCGGTCGACCGCAGTTGCCCAACGGTCACATTTCTGACCGTTGGCGGTCGACCGGGCCGGTCGACCATTGCCTGTCAGAGCTGCCAGCTCAGCTCTAACGGCTAGTTTTCTGATGGGCCTATATAAACCCCATCTCTTTGGGGATTTTGGCCAAGATTTTTAAGAGAAAAATTCCAGTTTTCTGAAGTGTTTAAAAGAGTTTTAAAAAGAGTTTTTGGGCTTTAAACTTCTCATCTTTATTGTTTTGGGTTTTTGGAAAATCAAAGAAAACTAGGTTTTGGGATTTTGATTTGATCTTGCATTTTCTATCTTTTACAAGAGACTTCCCATTAGTTTTTCTTTGTTGCTTGTTTCCAAAAACACCTAGTTTCCACACTTGAGCTATCACCTATCCTAATCTATTTAGGATCTTATTTTTGTGGAAAAGAAAAGAGAAAAGAAAGAGAGATTGAGTTTGTGGTTTTTGGAACCACTTGTTGTAAACACCCTTATTCTTGTTGTATCCCTCTTAGGTAGAGGTGATCGGGTGATTGGTTTGCTCCCTCTTGTGAGAGGTGGAGTTTGATTGTAAACCCTCTTCGGTAGAGGTGTTGGTTGTTGGTTGTTGTATTGGCTACGGGCCTACCCCTCGGTTGTGAGGTGGTTGTTTGAGAGAGGAGTTTGGTACTCCTAGAGTTGTAACAAATCCTCTTCGGTAGAGGTTCCCTCAGTGGGAGATAGTGGATTGGAAATCCTACACGGTGGTGTAGGCGGGGATGTGAGCAAGGTGCTCGAACCTCGAAACATATCTTGGTGTTTGCGTTTTGATCCATTGTCTCTCTAACTCTCTCTCTTATAATTGTGCAAAGCATCATTCATATCATCATACCATATTTGCTTGTGTTGAGCATAATTCATATTGCCATATCATATCTATTTGCTTGTGTTGCCTTGCATATATTCATATTGCCTATTCATCTTATATGCTTGGTTGTTTGTGTGTGCCTCACTTGTACCTAATCAACAAGAGCTTCACATAGCACCTCAACCCATTCAAGGGGAATCAAGAGGAGTTAGTCCAGAGCCCTTCACGGGGAATTCGGCTACACTTGTTGATTGTATTAAGTGTGATTGCAAGATTTGCATTAGCTTCCGCATTTAGCGCACATAGTTTTGCATTTAGTTCTAGATTAGCGCTTACACCTATTCACCCCCCCTCTAGGTGTTTTTCAATTGGTATCAGAGCTAGTGCTCCTGATATTAGGCTTAACATCCTAGGAGTGAGATCCATTTGATTGCTAGTATATTGTTTGCATTTGCGTGTTTGCACACTCATATAGTTTGCCATGGACTTCATGACCCCACCTAGCTTTGATCCTTCCAACATTGTTGTTTGGAAGTGTAGGATGTCCATGTACCTAAAGACCCTAGGTTTGCATGTCTTTCTTGCGGCCACCAAGAAATGCTATCTTGGAGATCGCAATCATATAGGGGCCAATGCACAGCCCTTGAGGCCATTAGAAGCACTTTGCCTAAATATTATCTTATGTGTGTTTCTAACTTTGATTCCGCCTTTGCAGTGTGGAACAAATTGACAACAACCACCACCTCCGAGCTTCTATTGCCAAATCAACCGGAGGAATCTAGTGGAGAATTCGATTCACAATGCTTCATGGTCCAAGGGAATGACTCCCTTGAGGTACACTCGGAACCCCACTTAGATAATGATGATTGTGCTAGTTCTTCAAATGATTATGTTGATCCCCATGCTTTGAATGAAGAACTATCTATTGTTTGTGAAAAATTAATAGAAAAATATAATTTGTTGAAAAAGAAGAGTCTAGGCATTAATAATGAAAATAAAAATTTGATTGCTAGACTTGATGTTGTTTTGCAAGAGAAAGAGGAGATTGCTAATGAGAGGGATTCATTAAAATCTAAACTTGATCTTGCACTTAAAGAAAATGAATTTTTAAAATCTAACAATGATTGCCATGTTCTTTTGAAGAAAAATGAGAACTTGTCTTCAAAAGTAGATTTTGTTTTAAAAGAGAATGTTACTTTGAAAAATAAAATAATTTCTATTTCAAATGATTTAAATGTTTGTTTGAAGAAGAATGATTGTTTGCAAAATAAGATTGATGCACATGTTTGCCATGCTAGGGTAGTATCTCACACTTCACCTATTGCATGCCACACTTCTTCCTTGATTGATAATGATATATCCATGCTTAAGAAGAGTGTAGATTGTTTGGGCTCCACTTTGAGCCAATGTGCCATGAAACATGCACGTTTGGAATCCTTGTTTCGAAAGAAACACGTTCCATCTATGCATGCACACCATCCACGGCATACACATGCTTCCCACGGACACCATCATCACTTGTATGCTCATGTGTACACTTGTACACATTGTGGACGTAAGGGCCACCTTGCTAAATTTTGCTTTGATAGATTACATGATGTAAATTTAGCAAAGAATTTGTTTGGGTTAGAGAAGGGACTAACCCCCATGGACCCAAAAAGATATGGGTACCAAAGACCACCCCTCTTACTTATGATGTAGGTGTGGGCTCTCACATGACGTGAGAGTAGCGGTACCTTGGAGTAGATGCGTTTCGAGCTTCATGGAAATCATTTGGATGCATCACTTTCAAGGGGAGTTTGGTGGGAAGACCACCTTAGTTTGGAGAACTAGAGAGGTGCCTTTATCGGTTTTGATATCGAATCTCTAACTCCTTATTTATAATTATGCATGCTTTTCATGATTATTGTTTATAGCATGTTTTGTTGTTTATATGATCATTATGAAAATGCCATGATTATTAGACTCTTGACATGCATGTATAGCCTTTGAGACACCCATGTTAAATATGGACCATTATTTTAGTGTTCTCACTTTTATTTTGCTATCATGTTTATCATATCTCTAATAACATGTGAATTTACATAATAATCATGTTTATGTTTTTCATGTTTATTCATATCTTGTTTTATGCTTCATTCATTGATTACATGTTTAAATGTTAGTTTTCATTAAGACTAGGTATATATTTATGCATATAGTGGGCCACAAATAAATCTATATATGTTTGAGCTTGAATGCTTATTTGAACCCATTAGATGTGCTAGTATAGTCTAGTTTTGATGATCAAGGCACTTTAAACTTGTATTCCCATTTTTGGATTTGTTTTATGTGTATGAGTTTTCATTTCATGTATATGTGTATTTTTGCCAAACTTTAAGATATACATGTATACCCCTTTGAGTCATTTGCCTTTCATGCAAATCTATGTATATGGACTCAATTGTGTTTAGGGATATGTATGTATACTTTTTGTGTTGACAAATCATACATATACCTTGAAGTATAAATTTATTTTTAATGGAAATTTAGTTTTTCATGTTATCCATGTTTCCATGTGTTTATGTTTAACTTCATGTATATGTCCATTTTATCCAAATTATTGTTATACATATACATCCTTTTGAGCCACGTGCCTTCATGCATATACATTTGTGGACTCGTTGTGTTTGGATATGTATGTATATTTTAGTTTGTATAGGACATACATATACCTTGAAGATTAAATAGTTTTGATGATTTTCATGTTTTTCATGTTTCAAGGAATATTGAGCTAAATTGAATACTTTCATGATCATGTTCTTCACATTGTATTTGTACACTCACATTTCTTGTTTACTCATATTTTGTTTTCATGAGTTATATTTATGCTTCATTCATTATGAGTGTTAGCTATTTTGTGAATTTCATGTGTTTCATGAAAAATATTTTTGGTTTATTCCTTACTTGAAGGATTTCGTACTAGTTAACGAGTTTTTCATTTGACTAGTTCGTATTCTTCGTTATGGTAGATGTTTTCAAACATACTTCAATTTTTCAAACCTATTTTTGAAAATCCCTACCTTCCAAGGGTGGATGGATGGGCGATCATGTTCATGAGTGCTTTAAAATGAAAATCATTTAAAACTTGAACCTTGATTGGGAGGTATAGTAATATGATGTATACACTTGAACTCTTTCAATTGGTATCATTGAACTCTTTCAATTGGTATCATTTTGATCTTCTTGTATACTCATATATGTTTTGTATGTATGTATGCTTTCAATTCCAAGAATATCAATTTCTATTGGTATCTATTTTCCATACATATATATGTTTGTGTTTATGCTAGTGCTTGAGTTTCAATTTTGTTTAAATTGATTACTTTTAAATTGGTATCAAGACTATACATTATTTTAGTTTGTATTTCATAAAGGGGGAGAAAATTTGATTTTGTCTTTCAATTGGTATTTGTACTCCCATACTTTATGATTGAAAATTCGAATTTGGTATCATATGTTTAAAATGAATAATTCTTACAATTGGTATCAATGTTTCTATGTAAAATCTTTTCTATTGGTAAAACATTTACAATTGGTATCAAAATTTGTGTTTAGACATTCAAAATTTATTATGTTTAATTTCAATTGATATCAAGATGTCTTGTGTTTTAATTTGGTATCTAAAAATTTTTTTGTTTAAAGTAAAATACAAAAGTTTTGATTTATATTTCTTATATGCAAGGAGAGCTTAACATCTCTCCCACATATAGATTCATGTTGAGTGTATTGTGTATTGAAGAGCTTAACATCTTTTCCTTATGTGGTACACGTGTGTAGGGGGAGCTTCACATCTCCTCTTATTCATTACATAATGTGTGTTATGTGAATTAGGGCTTAACATCCATCTTTCATGTAATGCACATGTGTAGGGAAGCTAACTTAGCGTCTTCCTCTTCATGAATGTATATAGCATATAACATTTATTGATCTGTGTTTATTTTCATTTGGTATCAAGATGCTTCATTGACATATTTTCAATTGATATCCAAATTGATAGTCACCCCTTATTGACTTTGTTTTGTTTTAGACAAAAAGGGGGAGAACATTGTTTGTATATGTTTTGATTGACACAAAAGGGGGAGAAAGATTTTTACCCCTCATTATATTGTTTTGATTGTTTACCCCTTTGTTGATGATTGACAAAAGGGGGAGAATAATTTGTGAGTTTAACATGCATTATATAAAACAAAACCAAAATCTCTAATAGAGAAGATGTTTTTTAATATGCATGATTTGTTCATGTTTGATATATGCATAGTTATGTTTTTGCATATATTAAGTTTAATATAGTTTAATGTATGTTTATTGGTATCTAGAGCATGTTTTATTTTTGAATATTTCATTGGTATCTAGAACCTTTATTGTTATGCATATTTATGCATTCATGTTTAAGAGCCTTCATTGCATATTAATATGTTTATTTCCTTATGCATGAGTTAAGGGGGAGCTTCTTTGAAGCTTTACTTTAATCCATGCATATATAACTCCATGAGTTTTGTCATCATCAAAAAGGGGGAGATTGTTGGCCCAAAGGCCTTCCACCCTAGTTTTGATGATGATTAACTCATGTAGTTATGTTTACTAATAATCTTGTGTTGTTTAAATTTCAGATTCTTTAAACAAGATATTAGTTAGTGATTAGCTTCAACAAGGTGTTTGGAAGCTTTCACAAGTGATTCCAGGGCTTAAGCTTTCAAGATCACACTTGCCTAGCCCATGGATGGAGTTTTGGAGCAAGTCTACTTGAAGATGAAGATCATCAAGAAGACTTAGGTATCCATAGTTTAGATAGTGTGTTTAGATCCATTTGTAAAGCTTAGTATAGTTGATATGCTCAAGTGCACATACACACACGTTTCATGATTTGGATTTTGGTTTTCATGGATAGTAGATCAAAACAAGTTTACATGTTTTATATGTATAGTAGATGTATTCTAGTTATACATACATGCTTTAACTTGCTAGACAAAATTATTTTGATATTCCTATTCATGTTTTGGAAAAATCAAGTTTAATAAAAATACAAATTTTGTTTTTGATAAAATTGGCAAGACAAAAAAATGAATTGATATGTTGATATATTGTCTTGAAATTTTTATCACATGTTTATGTTTCAATGTAAAATGATAAAACAAGTTTTATGAAATTTTCAGAAAAGATAAAAGATTTTTCAAAAATATTTTAACATGTTTTTTCTGACCCAGATTTCTCAGACTTGGGCCAAGTCGGTCGACCGGGCCGGTCGACCGACGTGCACAAAACTGTGCACGTTTGGAGTCACTGGGACGGTCGACCGTGCCGGTCGACCGGAATGAGAGCAGAGCTCTCTGTTTGTTTGGGTCGACCGGGCCGGTCGACCGCAGTTGCCCAACGGTCACATTTCTGACCGTTGGCGGTCGACCGGGCCGGTCGACCGTTGCCTGTCAGAGCTGCCAGCTCAGCTCTAACGGCTAGTTTTCTGATGGGCCTATATAAACCCCATCTCTTTGGGGATTTTGGCCAAGATTTTTAAGAGAAAAAATTCCAGTTTTCTGAAGTGTTTAAAGGAGTTTTAAAAAGAGTTTTTGGGCTTTAAACTTCTCATCTTTATTGTTTTGGGTTTTTGGAAAATCAAAGAAAACTAAGTTTTGGGATTTTGATTTGATCTTGCATTTTCTATCTTTTACAAGAGACTTCCCAATTAGTTTTTCTTTGTTGCTTGTTTCCAAAAACACCTAGTTTCCACACTTGAGCTATCACCTATCCTAATCTATTTAGGATCTTGTTTTTGTGGAAAAGAAAAGAGAAAAGAAAAGAGAGATTGAGTTTGTGGTTTTTGGAACCACTTGTTGTAAACACCCTTATTCTTGTTGTATCCCTCTTAGGTAGAGGTGATCGGGTGATTGGTTTGCTCCCTCTTGTGAGAGGTGGAGTTTGATTGTAAACCCTCTTCGGTAGAGGTGTTGGTTGTTGGTTGTTGTATTGGCTACGGGCCTACCCCTCGGTTGTGAGGTGGTTGTTTGAGAGAGGAGTTTGGTACTCCTAGAGTTGTAACAAATCCTCTTCGGTAGAGGTTCCCTCGGTGGGAGATAGTGGATTGGAAATCCTACACGGTGGTGTAGGCGGGGATGTGAGCAAGGTGCTCGAACCTCGAAACATATCTTGGTGTTTGCGTTTTGATCCATTGTCTCTCTAACTCTCTCTCTTATAATTGTGCAAAGCATCATTCATATCATCATACCATATTTGCTTGTGTTGAGCATAATTCATATTGCCATATCATATCTATTTGCTTGTGTTGTCTTGCATATATTCATATTGCCTATTCATCTTATATGCTTGGTTGTTTGTGTGTGCCTCACTTGTACCTAATCAACAAGAGATTCACATAGCACCTCAACCCATTCAAGGGAAATCAAGAGGAGTTAGTCCAGAGCCCTTCACGGGAATTCGGCTACACTTGTTGATTGTATTAAGTGTGATTGCAAGATTTGCATTAGCTTCCGCATTTAGCGCACATAGTTTTGCATTTAGTTCTAGATTAGCACTTACACCTATTCACCCCCCTCTAGGTGTTTTTCAATTGGTATCAGAGCTAGTGCTCCTGATATTAGGCTTAACATCCTAGGAGTGAGATCCATTTGATTGCTAGTATATTGTTTGCATTTGCGTGTTTGCACACTCATATAGTTTGCCATGGACTTCATGACCCCACCTAGCTTTGATCCTTCCAACATTGTTGTTTGGAAGTGTAGGATGTCCATGTACCTAAAGACCCTAGGTTTGCATGTCTTTCTTGCGGCCACCAAGAAATGCTATCTTGGAGATCGCAATCATATAGGGGCCAATGCACAAGCCCTTGAGGCCATTAGAAGCACTTTGCCTAAAGATTATCTTATGTGTGTTTCTAACTTTGATTCCGCCTTTGCAGTGTGGAACAAATTGACAACAACCACCACCTCCGAGCTTCTATTGCCAAATCAACCGGAGGAATCTAGTGGAGAATCCGATTCACATTGCTTCATGGTCCAAGGAAATGACTCCCTTGAGGTACACTCGGAACCCCACTTAGATAATGATGATTGTGCTAGTTCTTCAAATGATTATGTTGATCCCCATGCTTTGAATGAAGAACTATCTATTGTTTGTGAAAAATTAATAGAAAAATATAATTTGTTGAAAAAGAAGAGTCTAGGCATTAATAATGAAAATAAAATTTGATTGCTAGACTTGATGTTATTTGCAAGAGAAAGAGGAGATTGCTAATGAGAGGGATTCATTAAAATCTAAACTTGATCTTGCACTTAAAGAAAATGAATTTTTAAAATCTAAAAATGATTGCCATGTTCTTTTGAAGAAAAATGAGAACTTGTCTTCAAAAGTAGATTTTGTTTTAAAAGAGAATGTTGCTTTGAAAAATAAAATAATTTCTATTTAAAATGATTTAAATGTTTGTTTGAAGAAGAATGATTGTTTGCAAAATAAGATTGATGCACATGTTTGCCATGCTAGGGTAGTATCTCACACTTCACCTATTGCATGCCACACTTCTTCCTTGATTGATAATGATATATCCATGCTTAAGAAGAGTGTAGATTGTTTGGGCTCCACTTTGAGCCAATGTGCCATGAAACATACACGTTTGGAATCCTTGTTTCGAAAGAAACACGTTCCATCTATGCATGCACACCATCCACGGCATACACATGCTTCCCACGGACACCATCATCACTTGTATGCTCATGTGTACACTTGTACACATTGTGGACGTAAGGGCCACCTTGCTAAATTTTGCTTTGATAGATTACATGATGTAAATTTAGCAAAGAATTTTGTTTGGGTTAGAGAAGGGACTACCCCCATGGACCCAAAAAGATATGGGTACCAAGACCACACCCTCTTGCTTATGATGTAGGTGTGGGCTCTCACATGACGTGAGAGTAGCGGTACCTTGGAGTAGATGCGTTCCGAGCTTCATGGAAATCATTTGGATGCATCACTTTCAAAGGGAGTTTGGTGGGAAGACCACCTTGGTTTGGAGAACTAGAGAGGTGCCTTTATCGGTTTTGATATCGAATCTCTAACTCCTTATTTATAATTATGCATGCTTTTCATGATTATTATTTATAGCATGTTTTGTTGTTTATATGATCATTATGAAAATGCCATGATTATTAGACTCTTGACATGCATGTATAGCCTTTGAGACACCCATGTTTAATATGGACCATTATTTTAGTGTTCTCACCTTTGTTTAGCTATCATGTTTATCATATCTCTAATAACATGTGAATTTACATAATAATCATGTTTATGTTTTTCATGTTTATTCATATCTTGTTTTATGCTTCATTCATTGATTACATGTTTAAATGTTAGTTTTCATTAAGACTAGGTATATATTTATGCATATAGTGGGCCACAAATAAATCTATATATGTTTGAGCTTGAATGCTTATTTGAACCCATTAGATGTGCTAGTATAGTCTAGTTTTGATGATCCATGCACTTTAAACTTGTATTCCCATTTTTGGATTTGTTTTATGTGTATGAGTTTTCATTTCATGTATATGTGTATTTTTGCCAAACTTTAAGATATACATGTATACCCCTTTGAGTCATTTGCCTTTCATGCAAATCTATGTATATGGACTCAATTGTGTTTAGGGATATGTATGTATACTTTTTGTGTTGACAAATCATACATATACCTTGAAGTATAAATTAATTTTTAATGGAAATTTAGTTTTCATGTTATCCATGTTTCCATGTGTTTATGTTTAACTTCATGTATATGTCCATTTTATCCAAATTATTGTTATACATATACATCCTTTTGAGCCACGTGCCTTCATGCATATACATTTGTGGACTCGTTGTGTTTGGATATGTATGTATATTTTAGTTTGTATAGGACATACATATACCTTGAAGATTAAATAGTTTTGATGATTTTCATGTTTTTCATGTTTCAAGGAATATTGAGCTAAATTGAATACTTTCATGATCATGTTCTTCACATTGTATTTGTACACTCACATTTCTTGTTTACTCATATTTTGTTTTCATGAGTTATATTTATGCTTCATTCATTATGAGTGTTAGCTATTTTGTGAATTTCATGTGTTTCATGAAAAATATTTTTGGTTTATTCCTTACTTGAAGGATTTCATACTAGTTAACGAGTTTTCATTTGACTAGTTCGTATTCTTCGTTATGGTAGATGTTTTCAAACATACTTCAATTTTTCAAACCTATTTTTGAAAATCCCTACCTTCCAAGGGTGGATGGATGGGCGATCATGTTCATGAGAGCTTTAAAATGAAAATCATTTAAAACTTGAACCTTGATTGGAGGTATAGTAATATGATGTATACACTTGAACTCTTTCAATTGGTATCATTGAACTCTTTCAATTGGTATCATTTTGATCTTCTTGTATACTCATATATGTTTTGTATGTATGTATGCTTTCAATTCCAAGAATATCAATTTCTATTGGTATCTATTTTCCATACATATATATGTTTGTGTTTATGCTAGTGCTTGAGTTTTAATTTTGTTTAAATTGATTACTTTTAAATTGGTATCAAGACTATGTATTATTTTAGTTTGTATTTCATAAAGGGGGAGAAAATTTGATTTTGTCTTTCAATTGGTATTTGTACTCCCATACTTTATGATTGAAAATTCGAATTTGGTATCATATGTTTAAAATGAATAATTCTTACAATTGGTATCAATGTTTCTATGTAAAATCTTTTCTAATTGGTAAAACATTTACAATTGGTATCAAAATTTGTGTTTAGACATTCAAAATTTATTATGTTTATTTCAATTGATATCAAGATGTCTTGTGTTTTAATTTGGTATCTAAAAATTTTTTTGTTTAAAGTAAAATACAAAAGTTTTGATTTATATTTCTTATATGCAAGGAGAGCTTAACATCTCTCCCACATATAGATTCATGTTGAGTGTATTGTCTATTGAAGAGCTTAACATCTTTTCCTTATGTGGTACACGTGTGTAGGGGGAGCTTCACATCTCCTCTTATTCATTACATAATGTGTGTTATGTGAATTAGGGCTTAACATCCATCTTTCATGTAATGCACATGTGTAGGGAAGCTAACTTAGCGTCTTCCTCTTCATGAATGTATATAGCATATAACATTTATTGATCTTTGTTTATTTTCATTTGGTATCAAGATGCTTCATTGACATATTTTCAATTGATATCCAAATTGATAGTCACCCCTTATTGACTTTGTTTTTGTTTTAGACAAAAAGGGGAGAACATTGTTTGTATTGTTTTGATTGACACAAAAGGGGGAGAAAGATTTTTACCCCTCATTATATTGTTTTGATTGTTTACCCCTTTGTTGATGATTGACAAAAAGGGGGAGAATAATTTGTGAGTTTAACATGCATTATATAAAACAAAACCAAAATCTCTAATAGAGAAGATGTTTTTTAATATGCATGATTTGTTCATGTTTGATATATGCATAGTTATGTTTTTGCATATATTAAGTTTAATATAGTTTAATGTATGTTTATTGGTATCTAGAGCATGTTTTATTTTTGAATATTTCATTGGTATCTAGAACCTTTATTGTTTATGCATATTTATGCATTCATGTTTAAGAGCCTTCATTGCATATTAATATGTTTATTTGCTTATGCATGAGTTAAGGGGGAGCTTCTTTGAAGCTTTACTTTAATCCATGCATATATAACTCCATGAGTTTTGTCATCATTAAAAGGGGGAGATTGTTGGCCAAAGGCCTTCCACCCTAGTTTTGATGATGATTAACTCATGTAGTTATATTTACTAATAATCTTGTGTTGTTTAAGTTTCAGATTCTTTAAACAAGATATTAGTTGGTGATTAGCTTCAACAAGGTGTTTGGAAGCTTTCACAAGTGATTCCAGGGCTTAAGCTTTCAAGATCACACTTTGCCTAGCCCATGGATGGAGTTTTGGAGCAAGTCTATTGAAGATGAAGATCATCAAGAAGACTTAGGTATCCATAGTTTAGATAGTGTGTTTAGATCCATTTGTAAAGCTTAGTATAGTTGATATGCTCAAGTGCACATACACACACGTTTCATGATTTGGATTTTGGTTTTCATGGATAGTAGATCAAAACAAGTTTACATGTTTTATATGTATAGTAGATGTATTCTAGTTATACATACATGCTTTAACTTGCTAGACAAACTTATTTTGATATTCCTATTCATGTTTTGGAAAAATCAAGTTTGATAAAAATACAAATTTTGTTTTGATAAAATTGGCAAGACACAAAAATGAATTGATATGTTGATATATTGTCTTGAAATTTTTATCACATGTTTATGTTTTAATGTAAAATGATAAAACAAGTTTTATGGAATTTTCAGAAAAGATGAAAGATTTTTCAAAAATATTTTAACATATTTTTTCTGACCCAGATTTCTCAGACTTGTGCCAAGTCGGTCGACCGGGCCGGTCGACCGACGTGCACAAAACTGTGCACGTTTGGAGTCACTGGGACGGTCGACCGTGCCGGTCGACCGGAATGAGAGCAGAGCTCTCTGTTTGTTTGGGTCGACCGGGCCGGTCGACCGCAGTTGCCCAACGGTCACATTTCTGACCGTTGGCGGTCGACCGGGCCGGTCGACCGTTGCCTGTCAGAGCTGCCAGCTCAGCTCTAACGGCTAGTTTCTGATGGGCCTATATAAACCCCATCTCTTTGGGAATTTTGGCCAAGATTTTTAAGAGAAAAAATTTCAGTTTTCTGAAGTGTTTAAAAGAGTTTTAAAAAGAGTTTTTGGGCTTTAAACTTCTCATCTTTATTGTTTTGGGTTTTGGAAAATCAAAGAAAACTAGGTTTTGGGATTTTGATTTGATCTTGCATTTTCTATCTTTTACAAGTGACTTCCCAATTAGTTTTTCTTTGTTGCTTGTTTCCAAAAACACCTAGTTTCCACACTTGAGCTATCACATATCCTAATCTATTTAGGATCTTGTTTTTGTGGAAAAGAAAAGAGAAAAGAAAAGAGAGATTGAGTTTGTGGTTTTTGGAACCACTTGTTGTAAACACCCTTATTCTTGTTGTATCCCTCTTAGGTAGAGGTGATCGGGTGATTGGTTTGCTCCCTCTTGTGAGAGGTGGAGTTTGATTGTAAACCCTCTTCGGTAGATGTGTTGGTTGTTGGTTGTTGTATTGGCTACGGGCCTACCCCTCGGTTGTGAGGTGGTTGTTTGAAAGAGGAGTTTGGTACTCCTAGAGTTGTAACAAATCCTCTTCGGTAGAGGTTCCCTCGGTGGGAGATAGTGGATTGGAAATCCTACACGGTGGTGTAGGCGGGGATGTAGAGCAAGGTGCTCGAACCTCGAAACATATCTTGGTGTTTGCGTTTTGATCCATTGTCTTTCTAACTCTCCCTCTTATAATTGTGCAAAGCATCATTCATATCATCATACCATATTTGCTTGTGTTGAGCATAATTCATATTGCCATATCATATCTATTTGCTTGTGTTGCCTTGCATATATTCATATTGCCTATTCATCTTATATGCTTGGTTGTTTGTGTGTGCCTCACTTGTACCTAATCAACAAGAGCTTCACATAGCACCTCAACCCATTCAAGGGAAATCAAGAGGAGTTAGTCCAGAGCCCTTCACGGGGAATTCGGCTACACTTGTTGATTGTATTAAGTGTGATTGCAAGATTTGCATTAGCTGCCGCATTTAGCGCACATAGTTTTGCATTTAGTTCTAGATTAGCACTTACACCTATTCACCCCCCCTCTAGGTGTTTTTCACTTTGAACCTTCTGACTATTTTTTCTAGAGTGTTGGCCACATATGCAAAAGCCTCCTTCTCCACATAAGAGTTTGACGAATGAGATTCTGCGATAGCAGAGTTCTTATCATTTGACTTGATCCTTTTGGCCAATCATTATTTAGTCAATCATGACAATCACTCCAGTTTGGATTTGAGTTTGTTTGTATATTCCTTCAGGCTCGACAATTATTTCTTTTAATCCCGAGGAATGCTCGACATTTGATTCCTCAGAACTAAGGGCTAATTGTTTCCCTTTTGACTTTCTAGGAGTAGCGCTCGGGCCCACAATGTTCGAAGTCACCTCCAGGTACTCAAAGTCTGTCACGCCCCGCTTCCCAAAATACGCTGGAGCGGAGACGCAACGAGAGTCTGCGACGTATATATGCGAGCAAAATACCCCATGTATACATGCTAAATTTAAAGTAACCTAAACAAGCTATATCGATCAACTATGGAAGCAATAATGTCACTGCAATATTGAAAGTATACCTAGAGGGAAAGTGAATTGGTGTAGTGCTAATCTAACGACAAATGATGAAATTTAAAATAAGTTGCTAACACACTATGTGTCACCAAGATTGAGCCCAAATTCCCCGTAAAGGGCTCTGAAACTACTCCTCTAGATTCCTTTAGATTAAGAGTTGAGGTGCTTTAAAAGCTCTCTTAGTTGAACACAAGTGTGAGCATACAAACAATACCAAACATGTGTATGATATGAGCAATGTAAAATAATGTAAGATATAAGAAAGATAGCGTTGAGAGATAGTGGATCAAACACAAACATCGAGATATATTTTGAGGTTCGAGTCACTGCTCTATGTCCTCGAATTCAAACAGAAGGATTTCTACTATGTCCACACAGGACCTACCTCAAAGGGATCTCCACTGAGGAATTGCAACTCAACACCGGGTGTACACAACTCCTCTTCTCAAACACAAACAACTCTACACAAGAGGGAAGGCACAAAGCCAAAGCAAAGAAAAAATTACAATCTTGGTGATCCAATGATCACAAACTGCTCTTGGTGATCTCAAAGGATCACAAACAATTTTTCTCACAAAAAGATCATAAAGATAGGGTTAGAATTAATAGCTCAAGTGTGAGAAATATAGTGTTTGAAAAAGAAAACACAAAGAAAATACATGGGAAAAACTTCTTGATAAATAAGAGAAATGAAGAACAAAATAGAATTCCTAAAACTTGTATTTCTTTGATTTTTTCAAAATTTTGAAAACAAATAAAGATAAAGAATTTTGGCACAAAAACTCTTTTGAAAACTTTGTTAAAAACACTTAAGAAGGTGAAAAAAATTGCTCTTGAAAATCTTAGTTAAAACTGGCCTCAAAAGACCCATATTTATAGGGCCTAAAATATAGCCATTGGGGTTCAGAACAGGTCAAAAATGACCGCCTGGTCGACCGCTAGAAGGCTCAGAACTAGATTTATAGGTTATGAAATGTTGGCCTTTAATTACCTATAAATTTCCATAAAATCACATAAATTTCACAAAAATAAATTCTTATAAATATTTGAAGTACAAATATGTGTGATAAAAAATCAACACATATTACAATCTTTTTGAACTATTTTTGAGGCATGAAAATATTAACTTTAAACAAAAACCTGTATTTCCAAAACTTAGAATTTTGAAATGAAAAATCATTTTCTCCAAAACTTGTATGAATACAAAAATAAGATATAAAAACACATTTTGAAGCATAGTGTGTAGGATAGAATCCAATACACATATAAATGATGTATCTTTGTTTTTAATATTAATTTTCAAAATAAGTTTTGATAAAAACAAAACTTAAAACACATGACCTAGATATTCATCAAAATAAGTTTTTAAACAATATGAAACAAAAATGTATATGGATGAAATCTAATACACATGTAAACTTGTTTTGATTCTATCTATTCATGATAATAGAAAATATATTCTTGAAAATTCAAAACGGTTAAACCGAAACCAATAAACTTTTGAACTTGTGTGTGTTTGTGTACTTGAGCATATCAACACTAACTATCCTTACACAAGATTTAAACAAAATTAAACAAACCTAAACCGAAGTCTTCTCGTCGATCTTCATCTCTAAGACGACTCGATCCAAAACACGGTCAAAGAGCTTGACTCCATCTCGAGTACTAGATGCGATCTTGACATGCGAGCTCTTAAATCAACATGTGTTAGCTCCAAAGCTGGCTTTGAATCCTTTGTTGAAGCTAAAACCTACTAAGATCTTGATCAATAACTGAAATTATATAAACACAAGATCATTAGTAACTTAACTTCATAAGTTAGTCATCATCAAAACTAAGATGAAGGGCCATTGGGCCAACAATCTCCTTTTTTTTGATGTCAAAACTTATGAGATTATATATGCATTGATTAAGGATAGGCTTCATAGAAGCCCCCCTTAACTCATGCATAGTCATAATGAAATAAAGATATGCAATTTAGGCTCAAAATACCAATAAACAATAATAAAAGATATGCAATGAGAAGCATAAAAACATATGTATATATGCATAAATAATTAATCAAACATGCAGATATAAACACAAATCTTTCTCCCTCTTTTTGTCACTCATCAACAAAGAGGTGAAGAAAAACAAATAATACCAATAAACATATTTTTAAAACAAAATTTTGATACCAATAAAACAATCAATTTTGAAAGAAACCAATTGAAAATGAAATAACATTTTACCAATTGAAAATGAAACAATCTTTTTACCAATTGATACCAATAGAAAGCATGATACTAATTGATAATAAAAATCAAAATTTTAGGTAAATACTAAAATCATTTTGCAATATAGATACCAAATTGGGAATAATACCAATTCAAGATTATTGATACCAATATTGAAAATGTTAGCATATACCAAAACAAAATATTTTTCATCATAAAGAGTGGGAGTAAGATACCAATTGAAAATAAATTAATTGAAAGAAAAAATAAGATTTTTTCTCCCCCTTTATGAAATACCAATAAAAATAATGCATAAGCTTGTAAAAAAATCAATTATCATTAAGAACTAAAGCAAGCTTAGTATGAAATCAATTTGTGCTAAAAATGTATGGTCAAATATGTTTTATATCACAAGAAAATATCTATATATATGTATGATTAGAGCAATATGTAATATCAATTGAAATAAGATGCATACATATATATAGAAAATAAATATGAGTATACAAATATCAATTTCATGAGAATCATGTGTATAACTCATAACTATCACCCTATCATGTACATGTTTAAAAGATATTCATTAAGAGTATACAAGGCATGGTCGCCCATCCAACCGCCCTTAAGAAGGTAGGGTTTTTAAAAATATGATTTGAAAATATTTTAACATATTTGAAAACTCTATCAATTGAAGAATAAAGACTAGTTAAAGATAATTTGAAAACTAGTACTAAATCTTTCAAGTAAGGAATAGAACAAATATATATTTCACAATATATGAAAATTACACGAGAATCGACACTCAAAATCTATGAAGCACATATAGGCTAATGGATCAAAATCATGAGAAAATTAAAGATATATAGAGTGTGGAAGAATCATGTAAGCGACATACACATGAAATAAATCAATGAAGCCCAATCAAAATTCCTTACTCAAAAATATGAAATCATCAAAACTTCAATTTTTATCAAAACTAAATAAGTTTCAAGGTATATGTATGTTTTGTTAAAATTAAAAGTATACATACATATCCAAACATGAAATAGTCCAAAAAAATATTGCATGAAGGCAAGTGACTCTAAGATAGACATGTATATCTATAGTTTTGGATAAAATTAACATATACATGAAGCTAAACATGTACAAAATTGGAATACAAGTGTAAATATAAGAATCATTAAAACTAGGTTATACAAGTACATGTAATGAGTACACATGAGAAATAAAGCACAAATACACAATAATCAAGTGTGACTCACTAATTGTACAAGTATAAACACAAGTTTTAATGAAAACTACATCTAAACAAGTAATCAAAATATGAAGTGCACAAAACATAAACAAATATGATCATTAGGGTAAATGTAAATATTATTACACTAGGATATACATAATAGCTAAACTAAAGTGAGAACACAAAAATATGAATGCATATGAACATGGGTGTGTCTCAAGCACTATACATGTATATCACAAGTCTAATAACCATTGCATTTAACATAATGAACATGAAAAACATGACATACTAAAATCATCAATATAAAAGCATGTAAACAAAAATAAGAGTTAGAGATAGTTAAAAAAATCAATGAACTAATTTCTAAGTCTCCAAACTATGGTGATTTTCCCACCAAACATCCTGAAAGTGATACATCCATAAATATGATCTTTAAGCTCGGAACACATCACCATCAAGGCACCGATACTCTCACATCTTGTGAGAATTTGATAGGTAGTAAAAAATGCATATTTATCACTACATTTACTATCACATTTTCATATTTATTCCTACAATTATGCACTATTACTAATGTTTTATTATTTAATGTGTGCAGGCCTTAAGTAATTAATTAAATAAAGAATAAAGCCTAATGAAGCCCAGAAGCCCCAAAAAGCCCATGTGCAAGCCTAAGTGCAAAAGTTGCAATTACCAAGTGCCAAAGTTGCAATTACCATGTGCAAAATTTGCAATACTAAAAGAAGAGGAAAGGGATAGACTTCTACTCAATCCTAATTACTTGCAGGACAAGGATAAAGATAAAAGGAGGAGAGTGCAAAGATAAAATTCGTTTTAAAGAGATTTGGATTTAGGGTAACTTGCTTCCCAAGTTTACCCAGATGGACGGACCAGAGGAGGCCACGCGCGAAAGCGCGTGGCCAGGGACCACACAATGGCCGGGGAAACGCGGCCATAGCCGCGTTTTCGCGGCAATACAGATAAGGGTGACGTTCAGTTTTCGTGGAGGAGTCGTACCGGGACTCTACTTCTTCCATCTCCTATAAATACCCCTGCAGAGCAACAGAGAAGGGCGTCCAGTCGAGTACAGAAACAAATTTAGGATTTTTCTTAGGCTAATTTGTAGATTGTAACTTAGGTTTGTTTTAGTTCTCTTTTATGTAATTTTTATTTTTTTTTATGTAACTGAGAGGAGAGACGAGTTTCATGGAGGAAGAAGATCAAGCTTGTACTGAGGTGACATCGGTGTAAGTCTTTTCTTCCATTGTTATAAGAATCAAATCGAAATTCTGTTTCTTCTTTATTCTTATTTTGTTTTTGTTTCCCTCTTTTGTGTTTGTTGATCCAAGTAAAACCAATAGCCTCAAAGTTTCCTTCTCCTTGCAAGTGTCGTTGATGGTTTATAAAGATGAACATCTATTTTCATGGTAGTATAGCTCGCCCTTTTATTTCATAGAGTAAATCGGGAATGGGGAAGATCTTATATTCCATGCTTCGCTCACCTTCAATGAAAGGCACATCGTTGATACGGTTCAAAGGTAAGCAGACGCCGAAGAGGTAAGTATGTTTTTAGTTTTAGTTTTCTTTCTTTTATTTCTTTAGTTTAGATTACCAACACTACAATATTCCCAATCTCTTTCACTCTTTTTCATTGTAATATCATTGTAACTATCATTATAAATAAAAAAAAAAGAGAACTTACTAAACAAGCTTCCATCGCTAGTCCCTCCCTGTGGATCACGACCCGCATAGCCACTTGCTATAGCGGTAGAATTGAGTACCTTGCACATCATATTCTTAAATCTGAAATACTATATTTTGTGTGCAGGTAAAATCTCTATCAAATTTTGGCGCCGTTGTCGGGGAGGGACGGTAAGTATTCTCTAAAAAAAAAAAAAACTAATTATTAATTTATTTATTATTATTTTTTTGTTTGCAGGATCAGAGAACAGGAAATATAACTACAGCATAGGACATATAGCAACTCTGTGCCTCTGCCCTCGAAGGCAGAGCAGCAGAGCCTACTACAGAGCCGCGCAAACGCGGCAATAGCCGCGTTTCCGCGGCCTGAGTAGTGAACTACTCATTGTTTTTCTGCAGGTTGCTGGAAATTTAAAGTTAGACTTGCTGTTCTGTTACGTTTTCTCTGTAATCACCCTGCACACTGCTAATTAATTAACAGTAACCTATTTGTTGAAAAATAAAAAAAATTAGACTCTTGCATATAGGCATGTATCTATTTAATTTTTAATTTCTGTTGAAGAGTGCTGGAGACAAGGTACGTTCGCATTGCATATAGACTAGGAAGCACCCTTGGCTGATTTACTGCTTTTGAGTGAATATTTGTCTATTGCTTTACACGTGCACTAAATTGACTTAAGGGCTTGTCCTATAAATAAGATAATGTGGGGATTTCATCACCCTTCCTTGGCCCACAAACAATCTCCTCACTCACTAACCCAAGCCTAACTAAAAATGAGTAGACGTTGGCCCTAGGGACATCTCGGACTCAATTAGGAGATTATCCTAAGGGGGAATGGTGTTGGAATTTGACTCCTGCCAAATCAGTGTCTAGGAAGGGGATTGAGGGCCGAAAGTCCGAAGATTGGTGGTTATTTAATTAAGGAACGTCTTTGACGGAAAACCTCCCACCAATCTTGCCCTGACCTGGCTGATTAGCTTGTGGTCAAAGTCTACATTATACCTCCCGTGGACAGTCTAACCAGTTAGGAGTCGTCTTGGTCATAGGTCTACCCTAACTTAGGTTAGAATTTTTTCTTTTTGTTTGCTTATTTGTTTGTTTTTTGTTTGTGTTTTATTGTGTGATATGGCTTAATAACAATAATTTTTCCAATTTTAATTCATATTACACACCAACCTCTTTTTCGGATATTACCAACCCGGCATATCCTAACTTTAACCAACCTAGTGTGCCAGAGTGGTCTTATCCGAATGAATATAACCCATGCCCCCCATCTTATGACCATAATTTCCACAACGATTTCAACTCTTCACAGAGTCCATGGGGATTCACCTCCCCCGAGTCCAATTTTCAACCAACTTGTCCTCCTTATCCACCTTGTCCACAATATTTCCAAGATTCATACTCAGATCCACCAGTTCAAAATAGAAAACCATCTATCTTGGAAATGATGAGTATGCATGAGTCCAAGCAGCAATCACCATCAACCTTGGACATGATGATGCGTGAGTCCAAGCAACAATCACCGAATCTGACCGACTCACAATTTCATCATGACTGTCACAACAACACTTCATCTTTTCAAGTCCTATCACAACAAAATGATGAACCTATCGACTATGAAAAGATGCTTGAAGTCATGCTCAGGCTAGAATCGCTCGTGATCATGAAATAGATATGATGGTTCAAACTTTACGTTCTCACCGTTCGGCCATTTCTGATGTCGCTAACCATTCTCTTAGAGCCGAAGAGTCACGTTGCTTTGGAAAACAAGATTCTATTTCAGTACAATCATTTGAACTTGTCCAAACTCCAAATTTTGAAAATGACATTGACAGTTTGGCAAGTTATTCCTTTCCTGAAATTGAACTTGAAAATGAATATGATCATGAACCTCAACTTAATGATTCAATTTTACTTCCTGATTCAATAATGACTCCGGTGTCTCCACCTGATTTCAATCTTTTCCCCGAGTCAACATTGGATTCTGTGCCAATTCATCATGAATTGAATCACCCATTTTTGATGATCATATTGAACTTGACCAATTTTATAATTTGAAAGTCCCATGGATAAATTGGCAAGTTCTAATTTTTATGACATTGAACTCAATGAGAAATGTGACCTAGATTCTCAAATCTGTGATCAAGTTCAAATTCCCGAATCATTATTGACTCCTGTATTGTTACCCGACTTAGGTAATATTTTAGAGTCAGTTTTGATTCCCACACCTATCATTCCTGAACTTGAATCACCAATATTAAGTCACATTCCATTGTGGGAAAATGATTGTGGACTTGAGTTTCAACTTCTTGATTTGGACCTACTTCTTGAACCAAGCTCGACTCCTGAACCTTTACTTGATTTAAGTTACTTTCCTGAGTCGGTATTCGTTCCCGTACTTCTTAAGTCCAAGTCAATCATTCCATATTTTCACACTCCATTTTGGGACAAGGCGGTTGACACAATTGACTCTGAAAATAGTTATGAAATTTGGAAATTAGATGGGGAGGAATTTTTAAAAAAATGTTCATACAGACATCATTTTAGTGGGTTATACAAGAGAGATTTCTGGTGGGTTCCTTCGAATTCCACGAAAAGTAGATTGGGTAGCATTTCGTGGACCAATTAGACCACCACCGGAACCACCACCTTAAGGTAATATTTTTCTTCCCTTTCTTCTGTTTCATGCATACATGCATTCATTCATACATTGAGGACAATGCATGAGATAGGTGCGGGGGAGGATTTACTAACATACTAACATAGTTAGATACTAACTAACTAAAAAAAAAAAAAGAAAAAAGGGGACAATATTTTGACTTATCTTTGAAAGAAATCTAAGTTAGTCTTAAGAATTAGGAAAATCATGATTAGGATTTCTAAAAACTTGGTCAAAATAAATAAATTGTTGAATTTTTAGGTATAGGAGGAAAAATTGAATAATTAATTAGTCTTAATTTTACCTTAATGAAATGTGCATACCTAATACACTTACACATCTAGGATTCTAAAACAAAGACTCTTGTGCCCTATAAAAAATAATACTAAAAAAAAATATAAAATAAAAAAAATTCACTAATTAAGCTGAATACATGTGCCTCAAGAAGCATAAGTATTCAAGCCTAAAAGTAATTTTATAAAATAAAGTCCTTGGTTTTGTGGCCTAGTTCACTCGAATTTGAGTCCGTGAGGTGTTTTCTCACCCGGTGCCCTAAAACCAACCAGTTTGGGAGTCACCGACTTTAAGTTCGCTACATGGGTGGATTAGAAAGCCTAAAAAAACTAAGAAATATTATATATGTATTAACACATCTAATAGTCAATTAGTTAGGTATGAGGGCCTCAAGAAGCCTTGATACTTACACGAAAGAAAATTAGATGAGTTATACATATTAAAAAAGAAAAAGAAAAAAAATCATAATAATAATAAAGAGGCATGAGATTCCAAGTTAAGGAATTCCTAGTAAAGATTCACAAGGATGCATATGACTTTTGGTAACGAAAAAGACTATACAAAAATTCAATTTGATCCTTACCTAAAATGGATAACAATTTACTATATAAAGACTAAGTTTAAGAATGAATAAAAATGATAATCCTAAAACTTATAGACTACTTGGTCTCTTCAAACATATTTCAAATATTTTCCTTTTTATGGATTTTGTGGGTGTAATCCGCTGAAAACCCTCACGAGACAACACTCGTCCTCTAGGGTAACCTAGGGGTTTAACGGCTTGTTGCACGTGCTAAGTGCAACCGTGATGCCTACGAAAGTGAGTTACGATAGATTAGTTTTTCTTTTCTTATTCTTTTTTATTTTTACTCGAGGATGAGCAAAAATATAAGTGTGGGGGTGTGATAGGTAGTAAAAAATGCATATTTATCACTACATTTACTATCACATTTTCATATTTATTCCTACAATTATGCACTATTACTAATGTTTTATTATTTAATGTGTGCAGGCCTTGAGTAATTAATTAAATAAAGAATAAAGCCTAAATGAAGCCAGAAGCCCCAAAAAGCCCATGTGCAAGCCCAAGTGCAAAAGTTACAATTACCAAGTGCCAAAGTTGCAATTACCATGTGCAAAATTTGCAATTACTAAAAGAAGAGGAAAGGGATAGACTTCTACTCAATCCTAGTTACTTGCAGGATAAGGATAAAGATAAAAGGAGGAGAGTGCAAAGATAAAATTCGTTTTAAAGAGATTGGATTTAGGGTAACTTGCTTCCCAAGTTATCCCGAATTTTCAAAATAAAGAGTCGGTACGCCAGAACTAAAAAGATATACCCAGATGGACGGACCAGAGGAGGCCACGCGCGAAAGCGCGTGGCCAGGGACCACACAATGGCCGCGAAAACGCGGCCATAGCCGCGTTTCCGCGGCAATGCAGATAAGGGTGACGTTCAGTTTTCGTGGAGGAGTTGTACCGGGACTCTACTTCTTCCATCTCCTATAAATACCCCTGCAGAGCAACAGAGAAGGGCGTCCAGTCGAGTACAGAAACAAATTTAAGATTTTTCTTAGGCTAATTTGTAGATTGTCAAGCTTGTACTGAGGTGACATCGGTGCAAGTCTTTTCTTCCATTGTTATAAGAATCAAATCGAAGTTCTGTTTCTTCTTTATTCTTGTTTTGTTTTTGTTTCCCTCTTTTGTGTTTGTTGATCCAAGTAAAACCAATAGCCTCGAAGTTTCCTTCTCCTTGCAAGTGCCGTTGATGGTTTATAAAGATGAACATCCATTTCCATGGTAGTATAGCTCGCCCTTTTATTTCATAGTGTAAATCGGGAATGGGGAAGATCTAATATTCCATGCTTCGCTCGCCTTCAAAGAAAGGTACATCGTTGATACGGTTCAAAGGTAAGCAGACGCCGAAGAGGTAAGTATGTTTTTAGTTTTTAGTTTTCTTTCTTTTATTTCTTTAGTTTAGATTACCAACACTACAATATTCCCAATCTCTTTCACTCTTTTTCATTGTAAATATCATTGTAATTATCATTATAAATAAAAAAAAAGAGAGAACTTACTAAACAAGCTTCCATCGCTAGTCCCTCCCTGTGGATCACAACCCGCATAGCCACTTGCTATAGCGGTAGATTGAGTACCTTGCACATCATATTCTTAAATCTGAAATACTATATTTTATGTGCAGGTAAAATCTCAATCAGAACTCACACCTACAACAAATGAAATATGGGTGAATTTTGGTACCCACACTTTCTTGAGTCCATAGGGGTTAGCACCTTTCCTAACCCAAACAAACTTATTTGCAAAATTTAAATCATTTATTCTATCATAACAAAATTTTGCAAAGTGGCCCGTACAAGTGTACACATTAGCATACAAGGTATCATGTGTGTGAACATGAAAAGTCATGAATGGTGTGCATGAACACGTGGAGTATGTTTCTTTCAAAACATAGATTCCAATATCTTATGGTTCATGGTACAATGGCTCAAAGTGAAGCCCAAACAATCTACACTCTTCTTCAATTCATGAATATCATTATCAATAGAAGAAGATATGAAGCAAGCAACATGTTTATCAATAGAAAATGAATTTATAGTAGCATGACAAACATGAGCATCAAAATCATTTTTCAAAGAAGCTTTTTCCTTTGAACTAAATCCAATTCTTTTGAAGTTAAAACCATTTTATTTTTCAAAGCATCATTTTCTTTTAAAACAAATTCAAGTTTTAAAGACAAAATTTCATTCTTCTTCAAAACATGATCAAAATTATTTTTATTCTTCAAAATTTTATTTTCATTTAAAGTAAGATCAAGTTGAACTTTCAATGAATCCCTCTCATTTGAAATCTCAACCTTTTCTTACAAAACTAAATCAAGTTTAGAAGATAAATTCTTATTTTTTTCTTTTAAATCAAAACTCTTGCTTTTCAAAGCTTTGTACTTTGAAAGTAAGTTTTCACAAAATATGGATAGTTCTTCATTTAAAACATGTGCATCTATAGCATGACCATCATTTGAAGAATTAGCACAGTCATCTAGTTGAGTGTCTGAGTTTATCTCAAGAGAGTCATTCCCTTGGACCATAAAGCAAGCTTGGTCGGACTCATATCCACTAGATTCTTTCTCCAAAATGTATGTTGTTTGTTTCTCGGGAGAGGACAATGTGTTCCATACTGCAAAAGCGGAATCACAATGAGAAATCAACGATAAATGTTCTTTGCTAAGTGTATGCTTTAATGCATCTATGGCTTGTGATTAGCCTCTAAATGCTTGTCATTAACAAGATGAGATTTCTTGGCAGTGGCAAGAAAACTTGCAAACCTAGGGCTTTTAGATATCCACTCATCTTAAACTTTCACACATCGATGTTAGAAACATCATACATGGGTGGAGCAAGAAAATTCATGAGTTTATATAAATATGTGTGAAAAGCAAATCAAGATTAGATTAGCAATCCAAGGATCACACTCCTAGGTGGTTAAACCGAATATCGGGAGTGTTGGCTCTGATACCAATTGAAAGTACACCCAGAGGGGGTGAATAGGTGTAGTGCTAATCTAATGACAAATGATGCGAAATTTAAATCTAAATTGCTAACACACTATGTGTAACCAAGAGTGAGCCTGAATTTTCCGTGAAGGGCTCTGAAACTACTCCTCTAGATTAAGAATTGGGGTGCTTTAAAAGCTCTCTTGGTTGAACACAAGTGTGAGCACACTAACAATACCAAATATGTATATGAGCAATGTAAAGCAATGCAAGATTAAGAAAGATAGAGTTGAGAGATAGTAGATCAAACGCAAACACCGAGATATGTTTCGAGGTTCGAGCCACTACTCTATGTCCCCGCTTTCACACTGAAAGGTTTTCACTATGTCCACACATGACCTTCCACAAGAGGACCTCCACTGATGAATTACAACTCAATATCGGGAGTACACAACTTCTCCTCTCAAACACAAACACCTCTACACAAGAGGGAAGGCACAAAGCCAAAGCAAGAAAAAGTTACAATCTTGGTGATCCAATGATCACAAACTACTCTTGGTGATTTCAAAGGATCACAAACAATTTTTCTCACAAAAAGATCCTAAAGATAGGTTTAGAATTAATAGCTCAAGTGTGAGAAATTAAAGTGTTTGGAAAAGAAAACACAAAGAAAATACTTGGGAAAAACTTCTTGATAAATAAGAGAAATGAAAAATAAAATAGAATTCTCAAAACTTGTATTTCTTTGATTTTTTCAAAACTTTGAAAACAATAAAGATAGAGAATTTTGGCACAAAAACTCTTTTGAAAACTTTGTTAAAAACACTTGAGAAGGTGAGAAAAATTGCTTTTGAAAATCTTGGCTAAAACTGGCCTCAATGGACCCATATTATAGGGCCTGAAAATATAGCCGTTGGGGTCGAGAACAGGTCAAAAATGACCTGTCAGTCGACCGCCCGGTCGACCGCCATCGGTCAAATTTTCGACTATTGGGGTTGTCGGTTGACCGCCCCAAGGCACAGTGAGAATTTTCTCACTGCCGGTCGACCATCGAGTTGATCGAGGCCAGAACCAGATAACACTCTCTCTGGTCAGTCGTCCGGTCGGTCAACCAGGGCCAGATTCAGAGAGCAAGCTCTCTAAATCGGTTGACCGTGCAGTCGACTGGCCCAATGACCAGAGCCTTGTGCACGTCTTGTGAATATCGGTCGACCGAGTTCTGGTCCGGTCGACCGGTCGGTCGATCGCCAGAAGGCTTAGAACTAAGTTTATAGGTTATGAAATGTTGGCTTTTAATTACCTATAAATTCTCATAAAATCATATAATTTTCACAAAAATAAGTTCTTATAAATATTTGAAGTTCAAATATGTGTGACAAAAAATTAACACATATTACAAACTATTTGAAATATTCTTGAGGCATGGGAATATTAACTTTAAACAAAAACTGTATTTTTCAAAACTTAGAATTTTGAAATGAAAAATCGTTTTCTTCAAAACTTGTATAAATACAAAAACAAGATATAAAAAGACATTTTGAAGCATAGTGTGTATAGATAGAATCTAATACACATATAAATGATATATCTTGTTTTTGACATTAATTTTTAAAATAAGTTTTGACAAAAACAAAACTTAAAACACATGAACTAGATATTCATCAAAATAAGTTTTTAGATAATATGAAACAAAAATGTATATGGATGAAATCCAATACACATATGTAAACTTGTTTTGATTCTATCTATTCATGAAAACTGAAAATATATTCTTGAAAATTCAAAACGGTTAATCCGAAACCAATAAACTTTGAACTTGTGTGCGTGTATACTTGAGCATATCAATACTAACTATCCTTACACAAGATCTAAACAAAACTAAACAAGTCTAAACCGAAGTCTTCTCATCGATCTTCATCTCCGAGACAACTTGATCCAAACATGATTCAAAGAGGTTGACTCCATCTCGAGCACTAGATGCGATCTTGACGCGCGAGCTCTTGAATAAACATGTGTTAGCTCCAAAACTGGCTTTGAATCCTTTGTTGAACCTAAACACTTACTAAGATCTTGATCAATAACTGAAACTATATAAATACAAGATCATTAGTAACTTAACTTCATAAGTTAGTTATCATCAAAACTAAGGTGAAGGGCCTTCGGGCCAATAAATATAACATATAAATTTCTGCACCATATAACATTATTCCATGATTAAATCAAATAGAACAATATGGAGCCCAAGCTATAAAGAATCAAAAGAAACACAAGAATAGAAAGGATGCAAGAATACAAGTGACCAAGTAAAGAGAACTTCGGGCTCCTCGCAATGTGTGTGATCCCCTCTAAATATCTGATCAATAATGAAATATTCAGACTTGATATGCAAATCCAAGAGAGTCAAAAAACTCCCAATGAGTGTGTAAAATGAAGGAAGGTACATGTGCATATTACGTGTGAACACAATACGATATCACTATAAAAATATACTGAATAAAAATTAATATGCAAAATATAACTGAACAGTAGTGAGAACAGTCTATGCTAGAATCAAATGTACAATCAGTTTCCTATCATATCATGTATGTTCAAGCGAACACAGTCAATTACAACAATATAGATAGTTTATTATTATTAATTATATTAGTGTACCAATTGCTACATGCACTAAACGCACTTATACTACACCTACTACTTATGTCAATCGGGGTCCTATGTTATTGAAACTGATCAGTCGGAGACATTGTCCATGTTTTAGGTGAGTTCCGTACATACCCAAAACCACGGCTCAGATGCCTAGCGCTGAACCATGCCCGACGCTGAACCATGCCCCACCGCTAGGTAGTCAGTACAAAAACAGTAACACACTGTGTCAATAGTGGAACAGTAAACAGATAGGATGTCAGTCATCCCCTAGAACTCTGCAGTGGAACCATATGTCGGTTACGCAACTTGTATCCTAGGTCTACCTAAAATACAGATATTGTTTCCTCCGTCAATTTTTCAATTCCGGTATAAGCTGTCTGATTACATTATTACTTAAAATCAATCACTATCTATGTTATTTTGATTACTAAGATAATACAATAACAATAACATTATGAACATTGAATAGTAACAATGAACAGTAGCTGTGTAAATAGTAAAACAGTAGACAATACACAATGTTATGGTCTAACAATATTTCTTTCAGTAATTCCGATAACATAAAGTTATACTTAAAATATGACATGTACTGTCTAGTCAATATACAGTCTCATCTAGAAACATCCAGATCTTATCATATGCTCTAAGATATCACAGTAATAGGTCTCGTAATCATTGATCTCAATACAATCACCATAAATATTAATTATTAATTCCATTATCATACCACAGTCTCAAATACAATAAAATAATTCTCTCATTTATATTAATCTTTTCTGATCATCTACCTCCATCAGTCTATCCAGATATCAAAATAATAAAATAAATACTCAGCTACCTCTAATAAAATCCTTAATATACAATTAGATCAAGATTATCAATACACTTTCATTTCAATCAAGATCAATCACACATCCATGTACCTATAACAATCAACTGTATAAATCCACCAACTCTGGCAAATCTAATCTACACTTATCCCTCAATCTCGATAAATTAAAAGTAGATAAGTACTCTAAGTTCACTCTATTCTATCAATCCAAATCAACTCTACTCCAACGCAATCCACTGATCAACCCAAACAACAAGAGATCCAAATCTTTAATAAAACTATATCCTATTCAATAAATACTCAATATCTAATTTTTTAATAAAGATACATCCTATTTAAGAGTCCTCAGTTTCCAATTGAATTTTTGTCTGACTTATCACCAATAAAAAAAATATGTATAATAGATGATCCATATGAGAATCCACACCTCTAACTACAATCACAATTAATTAACCTATAGATCAGATAATATTACAATCTAAATACATCTCATTTAGATCCGAATTAAAGTAGTAGATAATTAAACATGACTAAGAGAACTACTAATATCGCGGTGCCCAAAATACTGAGTCCATATACCTTTGAACATCAATATGCCTTTTATTCATCATCACTAAAATATCTAACTAATCCAATCCACTCCCATATCCAATCCACTCCCATATCTCAAGTCAAATCATACTTCCATCGTGTACACTGATCCAAGTATCAAAGGGTTATCAAGTTCAAATATAAGTAATCATCAAATGTATATCTGATCTATCATCACCAAAATCCCACTGTCATATAGTATGATAATTCATAAATCAATAACTGTTGTTCCGAGTAGAATCTGAATCGTCAAAACATTAAAAATCAATAGTTAGTCTTTTCTGAGATTTTCATTTCACTATTTATCATTAAACATTCCACTCGGTATAGCCCATTAATAACTCTAACTTAATTAACTGGAGTTATACATCATTTACTCAAAACATGTACTAAAGCTTTAAGGAACAAACTGGATAAATCAAAATATTAATCCCGTTATACAGATAGTTAAGTTAACACCATATGACTGACATGCAAGAATTATAATTTAACATGAATAATACCTTAAACATAAAATATGATAGAACTAAAAACATCCACATGAAATGATACGACAAAATGCACAATTAAAATAATCAAAAATCATAAATATTCACAAGAAATGACATGGATCCGGCTCTGAATCACCATCGAGTTTGTTGCACGAACTAGTCCAGATTTCCAAATCGACTCGCATATCGGGTCTTCGAATCGGCTTGGTGGCACTGCAACACAACTCCGAATCTAAGTTACTGGGTTCGGATCTGAAATATTTGATCGGATTCGGTGGTACTCCTACAGTATGCGCAACACACACGAACACATTCACAAAGAGTGAGAGAGATATAATCACACACACACACACAACACACACACGGACACAAACACGGACACAAACACACACACACACACAAACACACACACACACACACACACACACACACACACACACACACGTGCGCACACATACCAACATAAGACACATACATATGTAACACACACGTACACATTCCCACACATGTGCACACAAAACACACATACATTGAATACATACACACAAACCCAAGGGGGTAACACATACATACTCTACACACACGTGCACACACACATGCACAAAAACACCTATACATGTGTGCAACACACACACACACAGAGATGGAAACGCGCACACACACAAAGACGGAGGGAGAGAGAGACTCACGCATAGGTGAGGAGGCTGCATGGCCGCGAGGGTGGTGCGCGCATGGGCGCGGTGAAGCTCATGCGCGGCAGAGCTCGCAGGTGGAGGAGGTCACAGGAGAGTTGGGTGGTGGGAGGCTGCTGGAGTTGATCTCGGAGGTTGTTGGCCGAGAGGAGAACGGCTTCATGGAGCTGCAGGGAGGCAGATCTCGGGTGGAGGCATGGAGGCAATTGGGTGGGTTGTGATGGGTTTAGAGAGGAAGGACCGGCGCAAGGAGAGGAGCACTGAATGGCTGTTGGTGGTGTTCGACCATATGGTGGAGGAGCTTATGACCGGAGAAGGCGGAGGAGATCAAAGCAACAACGTCGGCATAAGGCAGCACTGGAGGGAGGTTGGCGGTGCGTACGGTTGCGGGGATTGTCAGAGAACATGGGGAGGAGCTCGCAGAGGTGGTTGCACTTGCTGGTGAGAGGGGAAGATGGAGGAGGAGAAGGCTTTGCAGAGTTGCACGGCGGCGGCTCGACGGAGCTCCGGGGGTGGGTGAGCGGACGCCATGGGGGAATCCGGCGCGTGCCCGTGCTGTTGTGGATGGCCGGTGACGGGAGGTGCTGTAAGAGGGGGAGGAGCTTGGCCACGGTGCAAGGGAGAAGAGAAAAGGAAGAGGGGAGTGAAGGCGTGAGTTGGGAGAGGGTGTAGGGTCAGGGTTTGATTAGGGTCAGAGTTAAGATTAGGATTAGGATTATATATAGGCAAAAATGACAATGGGTTGTGGGTTTGAATTTATGGGCTAATGGGTTGTGGGTTTGAATTTATGGGCTAATGGGTTGTGGGTTTGAATTTATGGCTAATGGGTTTTGGGTCTAGGAAATGAAAAGAGAAAAGATATTATTAATAATAATAGTAATAATAATTAATTAACAATAACAATAATAATACATGATATAATAATAATTAATAATAATTAATCTCAACTAGTAATAATAATTACAACCAAACAATAACAATACAAAGAAACAATAACAATAACAATAATAATAATGGTGATAATACTACTACTAATAATAATCTGTAATAACAATATTAATAATTAACAATACCGATGATAATAATATGTAAAATAGCAATAATAATGATAATAATAATAATAACAAGTCATAAATAAAATAATCAGTAAATCCAAAAAAATACTAATACAATTTTATTAACTAAGGATATTACATTCTATCCACCTTACAAAAATTTCTTCCTCGAAATTGTGATATAGGAGGGAATAATAAAAGAATCAAAGTCAAAGAAGAAGATATCTAGCTTCCACGTCGCTTCTCAGTGGCACCATGATTCCACTGCGCTACTCTGACTTCTACTATCGGCTTCAGCATGGAGCGACCAGACCAAGGAATAGAATCACAAAATAGAATCAGGATGAAAAATTAGATTCAGGGAGAAAATCAGATCACTTGAGGATGTAGAAATCAGTGAAAATACAAGAATCAGGAACATCAAAATATTAAAGAGATGAATTTTCAAATGAAGACCATTTGATTCTCAAGTGGACTCAATATCATAGTGTGAATAGTATATATTTATTGAAGTGTAAATAGAGCTTGTTTCAAGTTACCGATAAGAACTAGGTCCTTCTCGCAAAAAACAAAATTGAATGTCAAGTCGCAAGTCGAAAACTTGGCTCAAACATGATACCAAAAAAACCCGGTTACACATAATTTGGTCGAAAACCTGGCTTTGATACCAAAAAAAATCCTGCCACGCCCTTCTTCCCAAAGTACACTGGAGCAGAGACGCGACGAGAGTCGATAATGTATAGACGCGAGGAAAATACCTCATGTATACACGCTAAGCTTAAAGTAACCTGAACACGTTATATCGATCAACTATGAAAGCAATAATGTCACTGCAATATAACATATAAATTTCTGCACCTTATGATATTATTCTATGAATAAATCAAATAGAACAATATGAAGTCTAAGTTATAGAGAATCAAAGGAAACAACATGAATAGAAAGGATGCAAGAATACCAGTGACCAAGTAAAGAGAACTTCAGGCTTCTCGCAATGTGTGTGATCCTCTTTAAATACCTGATCAAACAATATATTAATCCAGACTTGGATGCGCAAATCCAGGAGAGTCAGAAAATGCCCAATGAGTGTGTAAAATGAAGGAAGGTGCACGTGCATATAACGTGTGAACATACAACGATACTGCTATAAAAATATACTAAATAAGAAATAACATACAAAACATAATTAATCAGTAGTGAGAACAGTCTATACTAGAATCAGATGTATAATCAGTATCTATTATATCATGTATGTATGAAGTGAACACAATCAATTACAACAATATAGATAGCTTATTATTATTAATTATGTCAAGGAACACCAATTACCACATGCATTGACACATCCCATACTACGCCTATTATACATGTCAATCTGGGTTTTATGTTATTGAAACTGATCAGTTGTAGACATTGTCCATGCTTTAAGTAGGTTTCATGCATACTCGGAATCACGACCCAAATGCTGGCACTGAATCAGGCCCTACCTCTAGGGAGTCAGTACAGTAACAGTAACATACTATGTGAACAGTGAAACAATAAACATATAAGATGTCAGTCATTCCTTGAAATCCTGCAGTGGAACCGTATACCGGCTGTGCAACCTTTATCCTAGGCCATTGAATATACAGGCCATGTCTCCTCTATCAATTTTTTCAATCCCAGTGTAAGTTGTCTGATTACATTATTACTTAAATCATTCAATATCCATGTTATTTCGATTACTACGATAATACAGTGACAATAATAGTATGAACAGTGAACAGTAACTATGAACAATAGCAGTAACGATACGAATAGTAATCGTGTAAACAGTAAAATGGTAGAAAGTACACGGTGTTATGGTCTAATAAATTTCAGTAATTCTAATAACATGAGTCTATACTTAAAACATGACATGTACTGTCTAATCAATATACATCCTCATCTAAAAATATCCAGATCCCATCTATATGCTGTAGAATATAACAATAACAAGCCTCGTAATCATTAATCTTAATACAATCACCCTAAACTTCAATTATTAAATCCATTATCATACCATAGTCTCAAATACAATAAAATAGTTCTCTCATTTATATTAATCTATTCTGATCATCTACCTCCATCAGTCTATCCAGATCTCAAAATAATAAAATAAATACTCATCTACCTTTAATAAAATCCTTATTATACAAGCCAAATAAGATTATCAATACACTCCTACTTCAATCAAGCTCAATCACAGATTCATATACTAAGGTAACAATCAACTGTATAACTGTGAAATTCACTAACTCAGACAAATCCAATCTACATGTATCCCTCAACCTCAGTAATTAAAAGTAGATCAGTACTCAAAGTCTACTCTATTCCATCAATCCAAGTCAACTCCACTCCAACACAATCCACTGATCAACCCAAACAATAAGATATCCAAATCTTTAGTAAAGCTATATTTTATTTAATAAATACTCAATATCCAATCTTTTAATAAAGATACATCCTATTTAAGAGTCCTCAGTATCCAATTGAATTTTCGTCTGACTTATCACCAATAAAAATATGTATAATAGGTGACCCATATGAGAATTCACAACTCTAACTATGATCACAATTAATCAACCTACAGATTAGATAAGATTACAGTCTAAATATGTCTCATCTAGATCCGACTCAAAGTAGTAGAATCAAACATAACTGAGAGACTGCTAATATCGCTGTGCCCAAAATATGGAGTCCATGTACCTTTGAACATCAATATGCATCTAGTTCATTATCACTAAAATATCCAACTAATCCAATCCACTCTCATATCTAAAGTCAAACCATACTCTCATTGTGTCAACTGATCTAAGTATCAAAGGGTTATCAAGCTCAAATATAAGTAACCATCAAGCATATATATGATCTATCATCACCAAAATCCCACTCTCCTTTAGTATGATAATTCATAAATCAATAATCAGTTGTTCCGAGTAGAATATGAATCGTCAAAACATTAAAAATCAACAGTCAAATTTTTCTGAGATTTTTATTTCACTTTTTATAATTAAATATTTCACTCGGTATAATCCATCAATAACTCTAACTTAATTATCTAGAGTTAATAATCATTTACTCATGACATGTACTAAAGCATCAAGGAACAAACTGAATAAATCAGAATATTAACTTTTTTATACAGATAGTTAAGTCAACACCATATGACTGACATGTAAGAATCATAATTTAACATAAACAATACCTTAAACATAAAATATGATAAAAAAAAAAACATCCACATAAAAAGATACGACAAAATGCACAATTAAATAATCAAAAATCATAAACACTCACATGAAATGATGTGGATTAGGATCGGAATCATCATCAAGTCTGCACTGCATAAACTGGTCTCGATCTTCGAATCAACTCACGTGTCGGGTCTTCGAATCGGTTTGCGTGGTCTGCAACACGACCCTGAATCTTATGTTACTGGTTTCGTATCTGGAATATTCGATCGGGCTCGGTGGTGCACCTGCAACGCACACAACACACATGTACACACACTAACACATTCACAAAGAGTGAGAGATATAATCTCACACATATGCACACACTTAAACACAACACACACACACACACCCACCGTGCACATAAATACACGTGCACACACATGCTAATATAATACCACATATATATACAACACACACATACACATTCTCACACATGTGCACACAAAACACATACTGAATACATACACCCCCAAGGAGGTAACACACACATACTCTACACACATGTTCACAAACATGCACGCAAACACCAACATACACGCACAACACACACATAAAGAGATGGAAAAAGAGGGAAAGGAGAGAATCTCACACACACCACAGAGATAGAGGGAGAAGGAGACTCACGCATGGGGAGGAGGCTGCATGGTCGTGAGGGTGGGGCGCGTGTGGATGCGGCGAAGCTCGTGCACGGCAGAGCTCGCCGGCGGAGGTCGCGAGAAAGTATAGTGGTGGGAGGCTGCTGGAGTTGATCTCGATGGTGTTGGCCAAGAGGAGAATGGCTGCGTTGAGCTACAGTGAGGTGGATCTCAGGTAGAGGAGCTCGCGGTCAGAGAAGGCAGGGAGATCGAAGCAACAACGGCGGCATGGGTCAGCGTTGGAAGGAGGTTGACGGTGCATGCATGTGCGGGGGATGCCAAAGAATATGGGGAGAAGCTTGGAGAGGTGGTTACGTTTGTTGGCAAAAGGGAAGATGGAGGAGGAGAAGGCTTTACAAAGCTGTACGGCGGCGGCTCCTTGACGGAGCTCTGGGGATGGGTGAGTAGACAACATGGGAGAAACCGGTGCATGCAGGTGTTGTTATGGATGGCCGGTGATGGGAGGTATTGCAAGAGGGGGAGGAGCTCGACCGTGGTGTAAGGGAGAAGAGAGAGAGAAGAGGGGAGTGAAGGCGTGAGTTGGGAAGAAGGTGTAGGGTTAGGTTTTGGTTATGGTTAGGGTTAGATTAGGATTAGGATTATACATAAGGAAAAATGATAATGGGTTTTGGGTTTGGATTTGTGGGCTAATGGGTTTTAAGTCTAGGAAATGAGAAGAAAAAGATATTATTATTAATAATAATAATAATTAATTAACAACAACAATAATAATACATGATATAATAATAAATATTTTAATCTAAACTAGTAATAATAATTACTACCAACAATAATAATAATACTAAGAAACAATAACAATAACAATAATAATAATGGTGATAATACAACTACTAATAATAATCTGTAATAACAATATTAATAATTAACAACACAAGTAATAATAATAATTAAAATAACAATAATAATGATAGTAATAATAACAAGTCATAATAAAATTATCAGTAAATCCAAAATATACTAATACTGTATTATTAATTAGGGATATTACAAAATCAGAAAAAGAATTCTTCTTACAAGAGCGTCACCTCTTGGCTGAGCGTGTGGTTGAAGCCTTTGATAACTGGCTAAAAATCAATGGCCTTGTTACCTGAAAGTCACAATGGCAATCAGAGAATACCACCAAAATAAGCCGCTCGCAATGATATTGAGGAGTGATTTGATGAACACTTCTTTTCCTGGTCAGATAATCTCTCAGGTCTGTAAAAGGAGAAGGAACTAGCCTTGAACCTGTGAGGTTTTGGATCTCTCAGTTTAGATTTGAACTTAGCCAGTCGTGACTGAACGCGAGGGTCGCGTTTTGAAAGTAAAACGCGAGGGTGCAGCTTGCAGTTGAACGTGGATATCGTGCTTTGTGATTGAAACATGAAGGTCGCTTTCTAAAAGGCGTCTGTGATTCAACACGAGTATTACATTTATTGGAAGTAACACGACTGTTACCTTTCAGTGACAATTGCGCCTGAATGTAAGTGTCGCATTTTGTAGGAGAAGCAAGTCGCCTTCTAGTGATGCCTGCGTTTGAACGCGAGTGTCATATTTTGAAACAATAACGTGACTGTCGCGTTTTGTGCATATTGTACTACTCTCAGTATTCCCTTGGAACACATTGACTTCTTCCACGAAACAAACTACAAACATTTTGGAGAAAGATTCTAGTAGAGATGAATCCGATCAAGCTTACTTAATGGTCCAAGGGAATGACTCCCTTGAAGTAAACTCAGACACTCAACTAGATGATTGTGCTAGTTCTTCATGTGATGTAATGCTATGGATGTACATTCTTTGAACAAAGAACTTTCTACATTTTGTGAAAATTTGCTTTCCAAATATAAACTTTTGCAAAAAAAGTTTTGAAGTAAAAGAGAAAAATAAAAATTTGTTTTCAAACTTGATTTAGTTTTACAAGAGAAGTTGAGGTTTCAAATGAAAGTGACTCACTGAAAATTCAACTTGACCTTGCCTTGAAGGAAAATAAAATTTTGAAAAATAAAAATGAGCTTAATGATGTTTTGAAGAAGAATGAGGTTTTATCTTCAAAACTAGATTTTATTTTAAAAAAATTCTTTGTAAAACAAAATTGTTTAATTTCTAAAGAATTGGAATCTACTTCTTTAGAAAATGTTTTCTTGAAAAATGATTTTGATTCTCATGTTTGCCACGCTACTATAGTTTCATCTTCTTGTGTTTTTATTGCATGCTCCACTTCTTCTTCTACTATTGATGATGATATACATGCTTTGAAGAAGAGTATTGATTGTTTAGGCTCCACTTTGAGCAAATGTGCCATGAATCATACACGGTTGGAATTCATGTTTCGGAAGAAACATATTCCACATATGCATGCACACCCTCAACATCATACACATGCTTATCATGTTCACGCACATGACACCATGTATAATAGCGTGTACAATTATACACATTGTGGTCGTACAGGCCACCTTGCAAAGTTTTGCTATGATAGATTAAATGATTCTAATTTTGCAAGTAAATTGTTTGGGTTAGGAAAGATGCTAACCTTTATGGACTCAAGAAAGTTTGGGTACCAAAATCCAACCCTATTTCATTTGTTGTAGGAGTGAGCTCTCACAAGACGTGAGAGTGTCGTTGCCTTGATGGTGGATGCGTTTCGAACTAAAAGATCATATTTATGATGCATTACTTTCAAGGGATGTTTGGTGGAAGAACTACCATGGTATGGAGACCTAGAGATTAGTTCATATGGTTTGGTAACTATCTCTAACTCCTTGTTTTATTTTACATGCTTTTATATTGATGATTTTAGCATGTCATGATTTTCATGTTCATTATGTTAAATGAAATGTTTATTAGACTTATGATATACATGAATAGTCTTTGAGATACACCCATATTCATATGGATTCATATTTTTGTGTTCTTACTTTAATTTACTATTTGTGTATATTCTAGTATTAATAATATTTACATTTATCCTAATGATCATATTTGTTTATGTTTTATGCTTCATGATTTGATTACTTGTTTAGATGTAGTTTTTATTAAAACTTATATTTATACTTATACATTAGTGAGCTACACTTAATTATCATGTGTTTGTACTTCATTGCTCATTTTTACTCATTACATATTTTGTATAACCTTATTTTGATGATTCTTGCATCTTCACTTGTATTTTCTATTTTAGTACAAGTTTTCGTGTTTAGCTTCATGTATATGTTAATTTTGTCCAAAACTATAGATATATGTGTCTATCGTAGAGCCACTTACCTTCATGCAATATTCTTTTATTTGAAAAGTCACCTAGAGGGGGGGTGAATAGGTGACAATGCTAATCAAGGGTCAAATTAAAAATTTAAAGCTACAACAATCACAAGATGAATGCAAGCAAGTAAGTATGACAATGAATATGATGAGCAAGTAATAAGTGCAAGCAAAATAGAATAAGGATTGCAAGAATGTAAACCAATCGCAAACACAAGGATATGTTATCGAGGTTCGAGCACCCAGCTCTACTCCCCGCCTTCCCCAGAAGGATTCTAGCTACTTCCACTATCACAAAGAACAATTACAATGGAGTACCCAACTCCTACATCTCAAGAACAAATGATTTCCTTGGTAGTCAAAAGACCACAAACTCTCTCTTTCAAAAATCTCTTCCCTTACAAAAGGTCCTTAGAGAATAATGAGTAGAATTGAAGCTCTTTTTGTGTAAGGAAAAGAAATTGAAATCAGAGAAAAACTTTTGAAAACCCTTCAGGAAATTGAGAGAATTTAGCACAAAAACCAAGAACTTTGAAAGCCTTAAACTTTTGAATTTTTGCAAAGATTGTTGTTGTAACCAATCTCTCCCCAAACACCCCTATTTATAGGAGAGGGCTAGGGTTAAGGGATAAAACATATTTACTGATGTTTAGGAGGTAATTAGATCAAAATATATCCTTAAACGGATTTTTAAACACAAAAGACAAAATAAACAGCCCTTAAAAATCTGCCCGTTACTGTTCAAACGGTCGGATCGGTCGACCGGGCCGGTCGACCGGTAGTATAAAAATTTGACCGTTACAGGCTATAGGTCGACCGACCCAGTCGACTGATACAAACTGTGACAAAAAATAAATAGTCCGGTCGACCGCCCGGTCGACCGACAGACGTGCACACGGATACGTGCATCTGCCAGGACTTCGGTCGACTGGTCCGGTCGACCGGACCAGACTGACATAGGCTCGGTCGACCGACCCGGTCGACCGGATCAGGTCAAAAAGCCAAATTTAAAAAGAAATAAAAGAGGATTTTGATTTTATCAAAAATACTTTTGAACAGGGATTAGTATAAAACACAAATATATATCTGTAGGCAAAATCTTGTATGCAAAATATTTTTGTATAATTTATAAGAAATTATTTTGGAATGAGCATGTGCGCAAAACGTGTGTGATAGAGCTTCAAACCTATCCACTATTCTTTAACAAACTATAAACTGAAAAACAAATTACATGAAGACTTCTTGAGCTATCTTCAAGTCTTTGAGCCATCCAATGCCTTGCTAGTGCCTTCTCTTCTATGATCCTTCCTTGATGTGCAATTTGCCTTCCTTGCTTTGTGGAACTTAGAAGTTCTTGCAATAGCTAAGCGAATGGACTCTAAACATGGTACAAACCTGAAACTTATCTTAACAAACTTGTTAGTACCAAATAGCTCATATTTGGTTTGTCATTATCAAAACACAAAACAATTGGAGAGTGTAACCTCTTGGGCCAACAATCTCCCCCTTTTTGATGATGACAAAACAAATAGGCTATTAACAAAAATATAGGGTAGGAGAAAACTCCCCCTCAAATTATGCTATACTTAAAACACAAGAATATGCTCTAGAAACTAATAATTGAAATGATGCACCAATTATTGAAACCAATTAAAACAAAAATTTCTCTTGATACCAAAAATACCAAAAATAACTAAAACACAAGAATTTATTTAAAACACAAAAACTCATAAAAACAAAACAATAAAACATATAAATTCATATGGAACCAAGACCAAATGAACTTATTTTTGTCCATGTAAACTTATTCTCCCCCTTTTTGTCATACATCAAAAAGGGTTATGAAAACATGTTTATTCAATAATACAAACATTAAGTTCTCCACAAATAAACGAAAATCTAGCAAAATCAAGAGGTTTAGTGAAAATATCGGCTAGTTGTAAATCCGTGGAAACATAATCAATATCTATATCACCTTTCTCAAAATGATCTCTAAGAAGTGATATCTAATCTCAATGTGCTTGGTCTTACTATGTTGATTTGCATTTTGGTCATGTGTATAGTACTAGTATTATCACAAAATATTTTTATATGATCAAAGTGCAAATCAAAATCAAGGAGAGTATGTTTCATCCAAAGGACTTGTGCACAACAAGCCCCCGCGGCAACATACTCCGCCTCGGCGGTTGAGAGAGCTACGGAATTTTGTTTCCTAGAGGACCATGAAACAAGACAATTACCAAGAAATTGACATGTCCCACTAGTACTCTTTCTATCTACTCTACAACCCGCATAATCGGCATCCGAATAACTAGTCATTGAAAAATCTATAGTTTTTGGATACCAAAGACCCATTCCAATTGTGCCCTTAATATAACGAATAATGCGTTTTACCGCAATAAGATGAGACTCTTTAGGACACGATTGAAATCTAGCACAAAGACACACACTAAACATGATATCCGGCCTACTTGCCGTTAAATATAAAAGACTTCCTATCATGCTTCTATATAATTTAATATCAACATTTTTACCTTGTTCGTCCTTATCAAGCTTGGTTGTAGTTGCCATTGGAGTGTTGCAAGCCTTTGATCCTTCAAGCCCAAACTTCTTTACTAGCTCCTTTGCGTACTTGGCTTGGTTAATGAAGGTTCCGTCTTGCAATTGCTTGATTTGGAGTCCAAGGAAGAAATTAAGCTCACCCATGGAAGACATTTCAAACTCTAGTTGCATTACCTTTTCAAAATCCTTGCACAAAAGCTCATTAGTAGATCCAAAAATTATATCATCAACATAAATTTGCACAATTAAAATATCATTATCAACATGCTTAGTAAAAAGAGTTGTGTCTACTTTGCCTTTAATAAAATCATTGGAAATGAGAAAACTAGAAAGCCTTTCATACCAAGCTCTTGGAGCTTGTTTCAATCCATACAAAGCTTTATCAAGTTTAAAAACAAAATCGTGATGAACATGATCAACAAAACCGGGAGGTTGAGCAACATAAACTT
The DNA here is from genome assembly GCA_038442645.1 of Agave tequilana. Classification (NCBI taxonomy): domain Eukaryota; kingdom Viridiplantae; phylum Streptophyta; class Magnoliopsida; order Asparagales; family Asparagaceae; genus Agave; species Agave tequilana. Next base: position 5,055 of record JAVJIF010028112.1, on the reverse strand, counting down.
CTTCATTAATAAAACCATTCAAAAATGCACTTTTCACATCCATTTGAAAAAGTTTAAAATTTTTAAAACATGCAAAAGCTAGTGTCATCGTATGGCTTCAAGCCGTGCTACGGTGCAAAGGTCTCCTCAAAGTCATTCCCTCAACTTGAGTGTAACCTTGGGCCACTAACCTAGCTTTATTCCTAATGACATTTCCGGACTCATCCATCTTGTTTCTAAAGATCCACTTAGTACCAATTATTGGTCTATCGTGGGGCTTAGGAACAAGGTGCCAAACTTGGTTGCGCTCAAATTGATTGAGTTCCTCTTGCATGGCAAGCAACCAATATGGGTCCGTCTCGGCTTCGAGAATGCCTTTGGGTTCAAAATGAGAAATAAAAGCAAAGTTACCACATATGTCATGGAGTTTGGAGCGCGTTGTGACTCCTTTAGATGCATCACCCAAGATGAGCTCCTTAGGATGATTTGTTGCGTATCTCAAGCTTTGGGAAGCGGTTGAGTGCTTTCCTCCTTATCCTCTTGAACTTCACCAATAGGATCTAGCTTTTCTTCTTGAGTGGGTGAGTCCTTCAAGGATAGTCTCTCCATGTCTTCACCTAGTGGTTCAATCTCTACAACATTCTCAACAACCACATTAGATTCTTCAAATTTAACATGCATGGATTCTTCAATGGTTAGTGTAGATCTATTGAAAACTCTATATGCTTTGCTAGTAGAGGAATATCCAACAAAGATAGCCTCATAAGCCTTAGCATCAAATTTACCCAAATTATCCTTAGTATTTAAAACAAAACACTTGCATCCAAAAACTTTAAAATATGCAACATTTGGTTTTCTAGAATGATACATTTCAAATGATGTTTTTGAAGAATTTTTGCACAAATAAATACGATTCGATATATAGCATGCGGTGTTTACGCCTCGGCCCATAAATATTGAGGGAGGTCATATTCACTTATCATTGTCCTAGCCATCTCTTGAAGTGTTCTATTTTTCCTTTCTACAACTCCATTTTGTTGTGGAGTTCTAGGACAAGACGTTTCATGCTTAATTCCCTTTTCATCACAATAAGTCATGAAGAGTTGGTTAATAAACTCACCACCTCTATCACTTCTTATTCTCAAAATCGGAAAACCCTTTTCTTTTTCAACTCTTTTTTCGAAAAATCTTAAAATGAGAAAAAGTTTGATCTTTATTTTGCAAAAAGAAAACCCAAGTAAAACGGGAGAAATCATCAACCAAAACAAATGCAAATCTACTTCCATTTAAACTTTAGTTTTAGTTGGTCCAAAAAGATCCATATGAATTAATTCTAAAGGCCTAGTTGACATGATATCCTTGATTGGTTTAAAGGAAGACTTGGTTTGTTTCCCAAGTTGGCACGCACTACAAATGCGATCTTTCTCAAAATCCAAGCAAGGTATACCCTTCACCAATTCCTTTGAATTAATCCTAGAGATATGGTCAAAAGATGCATGTCCTAATCTTCTATGCCAAAGCCAAGAATTTTCATCAAAAGCATTTAAGCATTTAGTAGAACAATCTAAATTAAGCATGTCAATAATATAAACATTATTATCACGAAACCGGTAAGAATACAAACATCGGATTTAACATCAAAAATCTTGCATGAGGAATCATCAAAACAACTTTAAGTCCACGATCACAAAGTTGACTAATGCTAAGCAAATTATGTTTTAAACCATCTACTAAAACAACATTCTCTATAATAGGAGATGAACCAATTTGAATATTACCGATACCGATGATGGTGCCTTTGGAATCATCCCCGAAGGTGACGGAGCCACCTTCCATGTACCTTGATAGGGTTGTGAAGTTGTTGATGTCCCATGTCATGTGTCTTGAACAACCACTATCAAGGTACCACCGCTCCCTACGTCTTGGAGCCTTGGTGTGTACCTACATCAAACATTTTAGGACTTGATTTTGGTACCCACATTTTCTTGGGTCCATGAGGGTTAGAGCCATTAACCCAAACAAGATTATTTGAACTATGCAATTTATCATAACAAAACTTAGCTAAATGTCCATGTTTACCACAATATGTGCATCTATATACTCTACCATATCTAAATGCATAATGAGTGTGTGATTTGTGAGCATGGGCATTGTGAGCATGAGAATTCTTAGCTTGTGAAGTGTTAGCATGTGAAGTGGGCTTCTTAGAAACATGTTCTCAAGTTTCTTGGTATTAAAGCACAATCATTTAAACTTTTTCAAAATCATTCATTTTGGATTTAAAAGAAGAGATTTCTTTTTCATCAATAATAGGAGATTTTGCCTTACAAGCACTCTTGTAGGCACAAAATTCTTTTGCATGGAAATGAAATTAGAAGAAATGTCATCTTTTTCTTTAGAAACAATGGCAAGTTGATTTTTAAGAAAAGCAACTTCTTTTTGCAATTTTAAGCATTCAAGTTTCTTATTATCATAAGTTTCAGAAAGTTCTACAAATGCATGTACTAGAACTTCCTTACTTAGTTCATCATCTCATCATCATGGGATTGAGGGGTTACCTTAGGTGTGTTTGCCATGAAACACATATTAGCTTGATCCACCTCCCCTTCGGACTCGCTTTCTGAATCCCATGTTGCTTTGTAGGCTTTCTTTTCCTCCGGCTTCTTTGGCTTGAAGGAGGAAGTCATTTTCTTCTTGAACTCCGGACAATCCGCCATGATATGTCCGGTTTGCGGCAATTGTAGCATATGATCTTCCGCTCCTCTTTGCCTTCGAATTTTCTCCGGAAGTTGAACTTGTTCTTTCGGTACAACCTCTTGACATTCCGCACAAGTAGAGTTAGCTCCTCATCTTCTTCTTCGTCATCTTCATCGTCATCATTGGTGAAGAAGTCTTGAAGGCTATGGATTTCTTCTTTGAAGTAGTAGCCTCATCTCTTGCTTTCTTCTCCATCTCATGGGTCTTTAGGTTCCCAATGAGACTAATGATGTCCATCTCGTCCTTGTCATTCAACTCCTTTAAGGTGGTGGCCTTGATCTCCCAAGATGGTGGAAGAGCCTGTATCACTTTGCGCACCTTTTGATCATTGGAGATGACGTCACCTAATGAAGAAAGACCATTTGTAATTTTAGTGAAACGAGTAATCATACAATCAATGGATTCTTCATCAAGCATTTTGAAAGATTCATATTGAGACCTCAAGAGATCTATCTTAGCTCTCTTGACTTGTGAAGTCCCTTCATGTGTGACCAATAAGTGTTGCAATATCTCATAGGCGGATTGGCAATGATTAACCGTGTAAGGTCATCCTCATTCAAGGCGGTTAAAGGGAGTTTTGGGCTTTTGAGTTAGCCTCATATTCTCTAAAGTTGAAGTCGGTCCAAGTGCTCTCATCTTCATTGGGTGCTACATAGGGTTTGGTCAAAGACTTAGCCACTAAACTACCTAGTGATTGCAAAAAGATAGTCATCCTAACCTTCCAAATAGGGAAGTTGAGTCCATCAAATTTAGGTGGGGTTTTAATGTTGTCGGCCATGTTTACTAGTGTATGAATGTATGAATGGAAATGTTGATTAGCAATATTTTAAGGATCTCTCTATGGATGTTAAGCCAAACCCAGAGTCCAAGCTCTGATACCAATTGAAAAGTCACCTAGAGGGGGGTGAATAGGTGACAATGCTAATCAAGGGTCAAATTAAAAATTTAAAGCTACAACAATCACAAGATGAATGCAAGCAAGTAAGTATGACAATGAATATGATGAGCAGTAATAAGTGCAAGCAAATAGAACAAGGATTGCAAGAATGTAAACCAATCGCAAACACAAGGATATGTTATCGAGGTTCGAGCACCCAGCTCTACTCCCCGCCTTCCCCAGAAGGATTCTAGCTACTTCCACTATCACAAAGACAATTACAATGGAGTACCCAACTCCTACAATCTCAAGAACAAATGATTTCCTTGGTAGTCAAAAGACCACAAACCTCTCTTTCAAAAATCTCTTCCTTACAAAAGGTCCTTAGAGAATAATGAGTAGAATTGAAGCTCTTTTTGTGTAAGGAAAAGAAATTGAAATCAGAGAAAAACTTTTGAAACCCTCCAGGAAATTGAGAGAATTTAGCACAAAAACCAAGAACTTTGAAAGCCTTAAACTTTTGAATTTTTGCAAAGATTGTTGTTGTAACCATCTCTCCCCAAACACCCCTATTTATAGGAGAGGGCTAGGGTTAAGGGATAAAACATATTTACTGATGTTTAGGAGGTAATTAGATCAAAATATATCCTTAAACGGATTTTTAAACACAAAAGACAAAAATAAACAGCCCTTAAAAATCTGCCCGTTACTGTTCAAACGGTCGGATCGGTCGACCGGGCCGGTCGACCGTAGTATAAAAATTTGACCGTTACAGGCTATCGGTCGACCGACCCAGTCGACTGATACAAACTGTGACAAAAATAAATAGTCCGGTCGACCGCCCCGGTCGACCGACAGACGTGCACACGGATACGTGCATCTGCCAGGACTTCGGTCGACTGGTCCGGTCGACCGGACCAGACTGACATAGGCTCGGTCGACCGACCCGGTCGACCGGATCAGGTCAAAAAGCCAATTTAAAAAGAAATAAAAGAGGATTTTGATTTTATCAAAAATACTTTTGAACAGGGATTAGTATAAAACACAAATATATATCTGTAGGCAAAATCTTGTATGCAAAATATTTTTGTATAATTTATAAGAAATTATTTTGGAATGAGCATGTGCGCAAAAACGTGTGTGATAGAGCTTCAAACCTATCCACTATTCTTTAACAAACTATAAACTGAAAAACAAATTACATGAAGACTTCTTGAGCTATCTTCAAGTCTTTGAGCCATCCAATGCCTTGCTAGTGCCTTCTCTTCTATGATCCTTCCTTGATGTGCAATTTGCCTTCCTTGCTTTGTGGAACTTAGAAGTTCTTGCAATAGCTAAGCGAATGGACTCTAAACATGGTACAAACCTGAAACTTATCTTAACAAACTTGTTAGTACCAAATAGCTCATATTTGGTTTGTCATCATCAAAACACAAAACAAT
>JAVJIF010028111.1:0-23781 GCA_038442645.1 Agave tequilana | reverse complement strand
TCAGTGTCCTTGTGATGACTGTAGATATATAGAGGTCGTCTCCACGAATGCAACGCTTCAAACCGTGCGTGATTTGAAATCCGAATCAGAAAGATATGGTTTGAAAATGAACCTTGAACGCTTTAACGAGTCTGTTTTCCCTGTAGCAGTGGCGGTACTATAGCAACGATGGTACTGTAGCGAGTTCTTGTAGCAATATTGTTTTTCTGTTTTTTTATTGGAATTGGAGAAAGAGATGAGAATAATTTATCTATGATTTTGAAGAGAAGTTGAGGAAAATAGAATCAGGGTTTGGAAGAAGGAGAAAGGAAAGAGAAAGGGGATATGCTAATTAGGCTTTCACACCACTAATTTAGGATTTCTCTAGGGCTTCACAAAAAGAGAGTTTTGGGAGAGATCACAACTCACAAATTTGAGGAAAAATTTCATAATAATTCATTGAAAAAGTGAATACATGAGGGCCTTTATATAGGCTACAAAATTGTAACATTTTACTTCTATTTGGATTACATAATCTAACTCCTAAAAGAAATCAAAAGTCTAAAAGAAAGAAAAATACATAAAAAGGAAACTAGTAATCCTACTGCAAATCAGATTACTAAAAACTAAAAATACAAAAAATAGAAACTAGAAATCCTAATAATACTAGAACTACTTGATCTATATTGAGTTGGTGCGCCTTCTCCAACGATGATACACATAATTATCTTGGTGCTTTGATTGTTCAAAACATCGTCCACTATAAGATTCTAATAGACAATAGGCAATTGTTTATAACTTTTAATGTGGTGAAGTTATTTTACTTGCTTGTAGTACTGATCTATTTCAAATCTTGAAGAACTAAATTATCATGTTTATGTTATACATTTTGGTATCAGTTCTATTTTCAATATTGAAGATCTAGTGGATTGCGAAGGTTTTGATTTTAACCCTAGTAATTTATTTATTGATGAGCCATCCCATGAGCCTATTTTTGAGAGACTCCATTTCACCAATTCCAAATATTTTACCTACTATAGTTAATCAGATTGATATAATTTTGGATGATGAAGTTATCATGACTCGTAAGTATCTGGTTCGATGGGAAGGAAGAGAATTGAATGATGACTCATGGAAATATCAAAGTACACTACAACAGATTAATCCCAACAGGTTGAAGCAAGATGAGAGAACTCCTACTGACTCGACGGAGTTGAGCTCTATCTAACCCGAGGAGAATGATACGAAAATCAAAGCACCAAGATCATGGCGCGTGTATCATCAGTGGAGAAGACGTGCCAACTCAACATAAATCCAGTAGTTCTACTAGTATTAGAATTTCTAGTTTTTATTTTTTGTATTTTTAGTTTTAGTAATTTGATTTGTAGTAAGATTACTAGTGTTTTTTTTTATGTATTTATTTCTTTTAGACAAGTTTTTTTTATGTATTTATTTCTTTTAGACTTTTGATTTCTCTAGAGTTAGATTATGTAAATCAAATAGAAGTAAGAGCACAATTTTGTAGCATATATAAAGGGCCCTCATGTATTCACTTTTTTAATGAACAATGAAAGCTTTTTACTCTCAATTGAGTTTAATATGGATTTCTCAATTCCTCTTCTCTTTTAGTGGTGAGATGCCTTATTAGGCTTGATTATTGGTGAGACGCCGTAATTAATTTTTCTCTCTTCTCACTCTCTCAATCTCCCACGACAAATTTCTTTCTCTAAGTTGTTGCGAATCCCTCGTCGACTACAAAGTTATTCTTCTCAAACATCCAATCGACTTCGAAGGCCTGACGTCCCCTCCTTTATTGCCAACAACAATCAATTCAGGATCTGTTTTCGCTTAATCCTATACAATTCCAAAGTACTAACAGCCAAGGAAATAAAGATGATCCAGCAAAGCAAATAAAGAAAAATTGCACAAGCTTCATCAAAGACAAGAAGCACAATTTGCAATTAGAGTTCACTCATAAGTTCAGACCATGCCAAGTTACTGGAATCAAACACTACTATCAAATAAGGTATTTTTCTCATTACATCAACCTTAAATTACAAGTCTTGATATACATCTCCGTTTTATTATCTAATCTTGATCTTCTGTCCACAAATAACGAGCGAGTGTAACTGCTTCTCCCATGTAGTTACCTGTCTTCTTTATTGCGTATAGAACTCGTTTACCTACATAATCATAGATTTAATTAGCACTTTAATCTCTGATATTGATCACACAAAAGCATGCCAAAGAATCACAACTGATATTATCTGTTTTAACTAGTTTTTTTACCAACGGTCTTCTTGTTGGTGAAATATTTTTTTGAGTTTTATTTTTCACCCCACGCACATTTCACATCATTAGTCCTTATAGTCAGTTATGTGTTAGCGTAAAATAGATAGTTAATACAAGTAATAGGTTATTATTGTATAATGGAAAAAAAACGCACACTCTGTTACAAGTAACGGGCTGAAAACGAAACCAAAATGCTAACAGATCTCTCCTGTGCTGAACCAGCTACTGTAGCTCGCGGGTCGGGTTTACTGTAGCGCATGAGTTTTTGACTTAAACCTGAAATCTTCAATTCTTTTCTTTGGATGCGGGTGCGAGTCAGATTTCCTCTTTGAAACCCAAATCTAATTTACTTTCTTCTTGCTTGCCGGATCTTCGATGGGTTCAAGCGAGCTCGCACGGAGGAAGTGATGGGTGATCAGGCGAACTCCGGCGATTAGGGCTGTTGGCGAGGTACGGGACGGCAGTGATGCTTTCAGGGGCGTGTGCTAATGTGAAGGAAAAGGAATGTGGCCCATTGTCGGGGCAGTCGTGTGTGAGGGCACGGGGCTCGGGCATAGTGGGGTTCGTGGGTCGAAGCGGGACTGACCGAGGTGTGATCGACAATTCAGGGAGGAGATGGGTATGTTGTGTCTGTGTGTGGGATAGAAAGGAGGACAAGAGCGAGAAGAACCTGGGTGATTTGGCGGCGGCTTGGGGAAGGAGTGAGGGGATTAAAGTGTGGGCTTAGTGTTATGATAGGGTCATTATGATTTATTAACATCTAAAACAAGAGTCTATTAATAGACTTACAAATTTGTAGTTCCAAACCACAATCGATGTGGTACTAAATAAAATACCCAACTTCTTATAAACCAAAACACAACTAGAAAGAGAAAAATATGTAAAAGAAAGCACATAATAGTCTTCAACTGCATGAATCAATTTGAATTGGAATTTTTTTGCTTGTCTCAGCTCTTGATGTCTGCATCATTCTCCCCGGATGGGAGAAGACTTTACCTCGTCGAGTCAGATGGAATAGCGCTTCCGTGTTGTACTGGATCTATCCACTACAAATCCCCTTTATCTAGCTGTAAATCAGTAGTTGGTGCTTTTCTTTACAGCGGTTCAAGTACATGTGAGTTCTACCAGCTTTGGTGGTGATAGTCCATTCTCTAAAATTTTATCAACTCTCTGTTGTAATGAGACAAATACTTAGTAGTGGACTAAGTAAGAAGCTCTCAGAAAATGGTTTAGGGGAAGGCTTAACAACTAATGGGCTACAATCAAAACCTTGTAATTCACTAAATCAGTAACATTGAAAGTATTAACTAATGCTATAATCTCAAGGAAGATCTATAACATAAGTATTGCAATTTAGTTTATTCAAGATCATGAAAATTTCAGCACTGCGGACATGTAATATCTTAATAGTTCCTGAAGGAAACTGTTTCGGATAAATCAGAACCATCACATAATTTCTACATTAAAAGTTTTTAAATATTTTTCTATTGTCAGTTCGTAAAGTAGGCCTCATTTCTCTGTTTATTTTCATCATTGATCTCTTTGTGTAGTTTGTGCACGTGTTTGTGTGATGCAGACGCAGACTCGAATGCGCTATAGCAGGATGGTGTCGGTAGTAAGGGAAGAAGCGATTTGCGAACACGGTGTGCATGCCTAGTGGAAGAAGGGGATGGAACAGTAGAAATAAGAGGTGGAGAAGGTGTAGTGTTAGCAAAGCAAAGTGGATGTCTGCTTGGGCTGTCCAGTCTTGGGTCTCAAGGTAGTAGCTTAATCTGCTTATCCTCATACTCAAATTGACACATGTAGGATTAACTGTAAATAATGATATTTTTATGATTTTATCGAACAACCATGGTTTACCTAATATGACTTGACCCACATTTATGGTGATCACATCACACCAGATATTGTCTTTGTAATGATTGAAATTGACCTGGACAAGACATCATTATTTGATCTTAAGTGTCGTGGAGTCAATCCATGACACTTTGAATGGGTAGGGGTGGAGTACAACCTCTAATCCAAGATGTTCATACAACCTGGACGATATTGCATTGATACAATTTTCACTGTCCACAATTACCTTAAAATTTTTATCTCCAATTTTGGCGAACGCGAGGAAGGTGGCACCTTTTCTCCAGTCATCCTTTTCAGTTGGTTGTGGGAGGACACATATGACAACAGACAAGTGAGTTGAATGCGTTTGATTGATACCATTGAGACCAACATCATCAATTGTGGGCTCTTCGTCAGTTTCTTCTTCTCCATCAAAAATGTACACTACATAGTCTGTTTCAGTAGTTTCGGTGAGTGTTTCATCTATTAATTCTGATGAGATTAGGGCAAATGGCAGCTAAGTGTCCATAATCTTAGCATTTGTAGCACTTGGTTGTGGAATTAACTTTGAGAAACTCGGGCTCTTGTTTTTATTGTCTCGTTTAACAGTTTTGCTCTTGATGTCATTCCTTTGTGAAGGGTTTAGGTACTAGACCTATTGGGTTAGGGAGATGAGGAATATCTAAACACTGAGCCTTTGTAATCATGACTCTTGAAGGTGTTGTCGGTCCTAGCAGAATCTAAATTTTGGATGAACACATGTGCTGCCTCTAACTCGTTGACTCTTTTAGTTAACAATTCAGTTCGTAGGTCATCCTTAAGGCTGACTTCTCTTATTTTATGGAGGGTACTGCATCTGATGAGGAATTCATCAAATTTCTTAACATATTCCTTAACAAATTTGTTGCCTTGAGTGTATTGTGCCACTTTTCCATGAGAAGAGCACTAAACGATGTAGCACATACCTTGTTTTTGGCTCTTCTTCATCCTATCCCATGTGTCAATTAGTGGTCGATCTCGGGCTGCACACCTGTTTTCTAAGTTGGTCTAATACTGACTAGCTTGACTAGACAGTTTCATTGCAGCGTACTTAACTATTCTAGGCTCAGTGATTTCGTACCATGTGAAGTACCTATCTAGTTGGAGTGTCTAATATATGAAAAGTTGTGGGTCGTGATATCCATCAAAGTTGGAGACATCGATCTTGATGCTTTCAGATATCGAGCATCGGGATTGGATGGGTTATCGGCGTTATGTCGGTTATTTCTCGGTGGGGTTTGATCATCTGTAGGTGACTCAGGTGGTTTATGCGTGGCTTCTACTTTAGCCAGTCTCTCTTCGAAAGTCTTACGGGTATCTAACTTTACATGTATCATGGCGAACATTGCAACAATTTGATGGGAATCCATTGGGGAGGTGTGAGATTTATTAGTCTCTTTTAACAGATATGGGTGACCACTATGGGTAGACATGCACTACACAAAAGCTAAATGAAGATGAAGAGATGCAAATCTAGAGTAGATTTTTTTAAATGAAATAAGGCAGTAAAGTTTTCTAATAAGTGCATACGTGATGCAGATCCTACCTCAACCATGCTCTGATACCAAAATAATGTGAAACGGTGATGCATGTGTGAATCAAAAATCAGTGATAAAACAAACTTTGCTAGTTTCACCAATTATTACGATCTTGGGTAAGAAAATAATTAAAAGTAATATGAAGTAGATGAGTTTAACAAAATGTGCAGTTACAGTCGTACCGTTCTAAATCTAAAATAAAATGATGCAACTACTTAGTTACGATGGCAAAAGCTTGTACAATCAGTATATATGATCAACAAACAAAGGCAGCAGAACCTCACAATCTCACAATATATTGGCAGCAGATTAAATCGATAAAATAATAAAGGATGGTTATCTAACCCACAAATAAAAAGACTGATAAAGAAAGTACCTACTGAGGATCACAGAGACCTCTGTGAATTTAGAAGATGTCGGTGTGTAGATTTCGTCGTCACGATCGTCACGATATGAAGATCGCTTGAATCGGAATCCAGATGTGCAAGTTACGGGCTGAAAATGAAACCAGAGTGCTAACAGATCTCTCTTATGTTGAACCTGCTACACTGTAGCTCGCGGGTCGAGTTTACTGTAGCACACATGTTTTTTGACTTGAACCCGAAATCTCCAATTTTTTTCTTTGGATGTGGGTACGGGTCAGATTTCCTCTTTGAAACCCAAATCCAATTTCCTTCTTGCTTGCCGGAGCTTCGATGGGTTCAAGCCAGCTCGCACGTAGGAAGTGATGGGTGGTGATCAGGCGAACTCCAGCGATTAGGGTTGTCGGCGAGGTACAGGAGGGGAATAAAGTGGGGATTAGTGTTTTGATAGGGTAATTAGGATTTAACCTAAACAAATTGAGATAACGATCTTATCACAATATAAGCTTTAATCAAATATTCTTCATTAATTAAAATCTAAAACAAGAGTCTATTAATAGACTTGCAAATTTGTAGTTCTAAACCACAACCGATATGAAACTAAATAAAATAACCAACTCCTAATAAACCAAAACACAACTAAAAAGAGGAAAATATATAAAAGAAAACACATAAAAGTCTTCAACTGCTTGAATCAACCTGGACGGGGATTCTTTTGCCTGCTTCAGCTCTTAATGTCCGCATCAACTATATTCATTATTTTATTTATTCATATAAATTAATCTTTAGGTATCTATAGCCCAATCCATAGTTGTGCTTAAATTCTTTTAAAGACACCTCTAATTCCTTTTCTTCACAGATTTGTTTGTTATTTTTGAATCTTATTGCCTAATCAAATGCATCTTACAAATTACTGGGGCCTTAGCTCAGCCGACCGCATTGAAGGTTGGTTATGGACAACATTTGTATATGCATCAATGGTCGATTACCACCCCCCAGCAAATTTCCTGATGCCTTTACCAGCATACCCAATCACAGAGGTATTTAGATAAATTATGTATTATTTATGCAAATTCCAAAACTGATGTGTCAATACCTACATCACATGAAAAAAGCTTATTCAAATTGAGCTGCATGCTATCCATAATTATAATCTTAATTTTTTAAATGATAAAATCCAAAATCACATTTTGAAATCCATGCATTAGGTGATCCCATAGAGAAAAATGTATTAGAAACAAGCTTATTTAGGTTTTTGTTTCATGTCTTTTTATATCTTACATGTTGCAATTACTTTTTGTGAAGATGTGCAGGATTATTGATGGTTTTCCAAAGGCACTGACAGACTTATTAAAGTATTTTCATCTGCAAGTTTGTTTGTATTATAACTATTATACCCATGCTTTGACCTAGAAAATGCAAGTGATGACCATGGGATGGATGGTTGGGTTGGGAGGTAAATTTCTCCCCCATATGTATCGCCATTGGCTTAATTCATAAGTAAAACTAGTGAATTGCTTTGAAGTGTGAGTTTTGGGTGTTTTTCCGTTAGGCATGCACTGAGATGATCATGCCAATGACGAAAGCATGTTCCCTCCATCGACGTATGATTATAAAGCTCATGAAGATTGGTGCATGGAGGAGAGTATGGAATACGACCCAGGTCCCATTGTATCACAACAGAGTACAGTGGTCATGTGAGTGATATATTCCTCTACTGTCCTAATCCTTGATTGCATATCAAACAGCATATCTGAGATTTCATCTTAAGGTGCAACTGATGCATCTTTGTGATAGAGAATTTTCATGACTATCTGAGATGCATACCGTGAATATGCAGACTATGCAGCACACCATCCACCATAGATAAATTCAGGGGCAGTAAAAAGGAGGTGTTTCTTCCTCCTCCTTACAATCTCCCCTCAGCTAATCAGAGCTGGGGTCCGCAGGCATCGGGTCTGATTAGCATTATTCAATTGATATAGAAATTTATATAAATTCATACTTTTTATAATAACTAATGGGATCATTAAACAGAGAATCGAGCAAGTGCTTAAGAGATCCGGAAGCAACATCAAGAGACCCTTGGAGCAGAGGAGGGCATGGTTTCCGTGTCATGTTAAATTTCAATGACGAAGTCTATCCATGACTTCTGTTCCCTATTATGTATGCATCTAAATCAGGGTCTACTTTGTTTTGGGTGTCTGACATCGTCTGTGAACTCAAATGCCGGATACTGAAGAATATTTCATCTAGCATCATAGCACTCGTCACAGAAAAAGGTGAACAAGAAATTCTTCTTCTTCTTCTTCCAGTGAAATTGTGCAATAAAAAGTTTAAAAGATTTTTCATTTGAAAAACTACATTTTGTACTTTTTATTTATATAGCTTTATTTGTCTTTCAGGGGCGCACCAAGCGGACTTCAAATCAGCCACGAAGGAAGACCCAGAGTGGCTTATAGAACGAAAGGAAACATGAGGTGAAAATCATCCAAGGTGGATCGATCAGTACCATCCAGACTTCAAGGAATCATAATAGTATGAGGAAACTCCCGTGTTCTAGTGCAATAATTCAGCAAGCAAGTTTTCTACTCTTAAGAAAACTTGCATCACTCAAAAGGAAATTAGATTTTTCTACTTTCTTAAGAAAAGTGGGTAAATTACAAAAAAAAAAAAAAAACCCTCAAACTATGGGGGTATTTTAAACTATATACTCTCAACTAATTTTCAGTACAAAGTACTACCCCCATATTTAAGTGATGCCCGTTTCTATTCCCAGTCAACTGACTGTTAATTTTGGAGTGCACGTGTGTTTCACGTGCTTAAAAACCCCCACTTGCTTCCCCGAGCCTATAAATGCTGCCAACAACTCAGATATTGATGTTTTTGAGTTTTTATTTTTATTTTGTTGAAGATCTCCATTTTTCAAGCTCCCATCCATTTTGAAGCTCTCCCCTTCAATTTGAAGCTCTCTTTTGCAAGTACATTCGGCTAGATGTCGTATTCGAGCTCCCACAGCCACTCGTCTGCGGTCAATATGGAGGTGGTGATGAAATTTGGGTGGAGACGAATTGGAAAGAGGTTAGGGTTTGCCAGTGTGGGATTCAACGCCCAATGAAGACATCTGGGACAAGGACCAACCATGAGAGGAGGTTTGGAGCTGTCCTAGAGTGAAGAAGGACAAGTGCTTGTTCTTTGAGTGGAGAGATCCACCTTATAGCCACAGATACAAAGCTGTTATTTTGCACTTGATGGATTATTCTGTAGTTGATAAGAAAGAAGACAGGGAGTTTGATTTTCATGAAGGAACAATTACAGTTGAGTTTGAAGAGTTAAAAAAGCAACTTCAGAGAGTGGAGTCTCTTGTCTAGCTTTTATCTAAACAGTGTTGCTATTATGTTTTTAATTCTTTTTTTCTTAGTTTTCATGTAGATTTAAGTTTAGATTATGTAATTTAAGTTTGAATTATGTAATCTAACTTTGTTTTAATTGTATGTTTGATGTTTTAATTTTCTTTCTATATTGAAAATTTTGATATACTAATACACAGTTATGAAATAAAATTATGGGGTTCAATTCTGATACACAGTTGGAGTTGTCTTTAGTGTAGAAATGGTTCATCCCTTGTGGTGGCACCACATGCACCTGAATTGCTTGCACTTGTTTCATCAAATTTTGATATAGAGCACACATTTTGTTGCACTTGAATCTCCTGCTTCATCCAAATTTGTCATCAACACTTGAATTGCTTGCACACAGTTTACAAAAGCAGTTTGCAAGAGCATTTCATCACAAATAAAAAAGAACACACAGTTAGCTCAATTTAATCTCAAATAAGAAAGAGCACACAGTTTGCAAAAGCAGAATCAAGTAGAGCTGCTGCAAGCATAAGAAATAGATGCACATACACATATTGACATATATAAGAAAGACAGTGAGACATAAGAGACACACTGATACCATAACCATGATACATATGTGTTTAGCTTGCCAAAGTTTTAACATAAGTATTTACACACTGATACCAAGCTTACAAAAGTATTTAGCTTGCAAAAGCTAAGCACTCATACAATTTTTACATAAACAGAGTTGTTATATCAAGGATTTGATACTGATTGAGATTGTTGGCTAGCAGTTGCACACTGAGGGTCTAAATTTTGATGGTTTGAAGCCTGAAAACAATATAATGTATCAAATTAGTGAGTAGCTTGATAATATAATTGGTCGATAAAACTAATAAATATATCTTCTAATCATTTATTATGCAGATGCCTGATTATTAACTCTTAATCTCTGACAAGTATGCACATTGTGTAAAGGCTTAATCACCCACTTGGATTTCTCCTTGTCCCAAGACCCAAAGCAACTCCAACCACATTCCTTTAAGTATTTCACCTTGATTATGCAACCTTCATTTTTCTTCCAATCCAGATCATGCCCATTTATAATAGACTCGGTCCTTAAATACTCCCTGAACTGAGCTGGGCTACTAGCTCAAGGTGAGTTGTGGTTGTTCTCCTTAACAATTGGCGGTCTTGCATTCTTTTTCGTCTCCCTTTTCTCATCTGAAGAAGGGAGGTTTCTAAGCTCATCAGAGTCATCAGAATCAGAAAACCACTGATTTTTGGGCTCACATTCCTTACCTCTCTGAATGTTTATCCCATCTCCTTTATCAACATCAGCAGGCAGCTCATTGATGGTCTCTTCATGAGTGGGCAACTCATTGGTGGTCACTTTATTGTTATTCTCTTCATTTCTATTCTCCTCAAGTTTCTTCCTAATCAGCTTCAAAATATTTGCCTTTGTCACTCTTTATCACTACTTTCTTCTTCTTCTTTTTCCTTCATGTTCTACTGAAACGCTCTCTTTTTGTATGAAGTTCTCTACATCACTATCACCCCCTTGTTCATCATCGGCATCACATTTCTCTGCATCATCCTGAAGATGTTCTTTCACTGAATCTACTTTCTCACTCTATGCCCATGAATTTTTAGCTCTCCACAGCATACAGGTCAACAGGTTTCTCATTTACTTACAAGAACATTTTTAAGTCCTTTACCACATTTCACAGCCCCCTTCCAGTCATTATCTTTGTTCCATAATTTATATAATACCGAAAAGTCAGTATACCCTAAGTCATGTATTACAGCAACAAGCTCTTCATAGTCAAACACCTCTAACTCGCCAATATTAACTTCAGCTAAAGAATCCAAATATCCCTTCACAAGCTTGATGTGGTTTCCTATAAATTTTTTCCCATGTTGAATCCTCACAATTTAGACCTTTTCATTGCCTAAAATTCAAGTTAAGAAAATAAACGCATGGGACAAGGTTAAAACAATATCTACTATAATTCTCAGCATGCTGTTGCTTATCTTAAACAATTATATCTTCATTACAATTTCCTACTTAATATTGCTAGGACATAATTAGAATGCAAATGCTTTTCACAGTCCCCATCATAATGGCCTATTAATTTGCCACTAAGAAACTAAGTCCAGCTGTTAGTATGGCAAAAAATTTCTTTTTTATAAAGTCGCCATCATTTTTAGAAACAGGAAATTAAAAATAAACATAAAATAAGAGGAAAAAACAACCAAAAGAGAATGAAAAATAATCAGAAAAGAAACAGTTCATAAAAAAGAAAAAAAAAATCAAGATAAAAATTCAATTCATAAAAAAAAAAGCAAATACAAAATAGATGAAATAAAAAACAGCAACAAATACAAGATACAAATTCTATTTTAACCAAATTATGTCATTTGTAACAAACATACCATGGATCTCAAATCTAATCAAAACAGACCGAAGGGAGTTTTTTCCCGTGAATCATATAGAAACTTTGTCCGTCCGTTTGTCCGTCTTTTCCTTATTCTTCCTCTCTCAACTCCCACATACTTCTTCCTCCTTCCTCTCTCCTTTCGTTCTCCTGATCGATCGGTCGGTTTCCTACCGACATGGACAGTATACTAGTTCAAACTTCATCCTCTTCCTCCACTTTTAGAGAACTTTCTTTATCTCCGCTCATTTTGCGATTCTATGCAATTTGTACTACTAACTAGCTACTACGTACATATAAATAGAAGAGAGATGGAGAGAAACAGAATCTTCTTGATCATATTATATAAAATTACACCTAGATGGGGGTGAATAGGTGTAAGGCCAATCTATTAAAAATACAATGCACTCTAAAATGAGATGATGCGGAATTCAAATCTAAAGCAACACACTATGTGTAACCAAAGAGTGTAGTCGAATTCCCCGTGACGGGCTGTGGACTATCTCCTCTAGATTCCTCTTAGATAAGAGTTGAGGCGCTATGTGAAGCTCTCTTGGTTTAACACAAGTATAATGACCCAATGAATACCAAGCAAATATATATTGATATGAGCAATATGAATCAATGCTAGAAATATAAGAGAGAGAGTTTAGAGAAAGTTGATCAAACACTAACGCCGAGATGTGTTTCAAGGTTCGAGCCACCGCTCTACGTCCCCGCCTTCACACAGAAGGTTTTTTACTAATGCGTTCACAAAGGACTTCCCACATAGGGAACCTCTACCGAGGATTTGGGTAATACAACACAAGGAGAACACAACTCCTCTCTCCAACAATAACCACCTTTACACGAGAGGTAAGGCACCAATGCCAAAACAACTATCACCTCTCTATAAGAGGTATAGGCACAAAGCCAACCAAACTATCACCTCTCCACAAGAGGGATAACAACCAACCAAAGCAAAGGTAAGATTTACAACTTGGTGATCTTCAAGGACCACAAACCACTCTTGGTAATCTAAATGGATCACAAACACTTTTTCTCAGCAACAAAAAGATCCTAATGATAGGATAGATGTGATAGCTCAAGTTGTGAGAAAAACAAAGAGTTTAGAAAATAAAATCTCAAAGAAAACTTTTGGGAAAACAATAGATATAGATGAAGAAGATAAACCAAAAATCAAATTCCCAAAATCTCTTTTCTTTGAATTTTCAACCCTTGAAAACACAAATAAAAAAATCAAACTTTTGCTCAAAAACTTCTTTTGAATTGCTACAAAAATACTTGTAAGATAGAAAATAAAAGCTCTCAAAATCGTTATTAAAACAGTCCAAGAAAACCCTTTTTATAGGCTTTTAAAAATAAAGCCATTGTCACCAAATATGGTCAAAATTGACCTTCCGGTCGACCGGCCAACGGTCAAATTTCTGACTGTTGCCTACCTCCGGTCGACTGCCCTTACCCGAGAGTAAGGGAACTACAGTCGGTCGACCGTGCGATCGACCGGCCTAAGAGGCTAGCTACGTGCACATGTTTGTGCACATCGGTCGACCGGCCCGGTCGATCGATACCAGATCCGGTCGACCGCCCCGGTCGACCGCTAGCACAAAACAGGCAGGGATAAAGGACATGAAAACTGGTCTTTTTAATTAAAATACCATAAAATCATATTAATTCCACAAAATCAGTTCTTTATAATACTTTGAAGTGCAAATATGTGTGATAAAAAATCAACACATATTACAAACATTTTGAACCATTTTTGTGATTTAGAAGTTAAGCTTAAAATTGAAAAACCGTATTTTTCAAAACTTGTATAGATACAAAAATAAGATATTGAAATTTTTTTGAAGCATAGAGTGTATGGATAAAATCCAATACACATGAAAGATATTATATCTATGTTTTTGATATGAAAACCAAAACTGGTTAAATGAAAAACCAAACATATAGAAACTTTGTGTGTGTGTGTGAACTTGAGCATATCAACACTATCTATCTTATACAAGATCTAAACAACACAAACCGAAGTCTTCTTGTAGAACTCTATCTTCAAGTTGACTCGATCCAAACACGATCCAACGAGCTAGACTCCAACCGAGTGCTAGATGCGATCTTGATGTGCAAGCTCTTGAATCAACATGTGTAAGCTTCAAAAAACCTTTGTTGAAGCTACACACCTACTAAGATCTTGATAGATAATTGAAACTAAATAAGCATAAGATCATTAGTAAACTATAACTACATGAATTAATCATCATCAAATCTAGAGTGATGGGCCTTTGGGCCAACAATCTCCTCCTTTTTGATGATGACAAAACTCATGGAGTTATATATGCATGGATTAAAGTTACGCTTCATAGAAGTTCCTCCTTAACTCATGTATAACATAAACAATAAGGATATTCAATGAAATTCATAAGGGAAATACAAATGTATATGCATAAACATGGATATAAACATTCATATATAAACTAAAAATTCTCTCCCCCTTTTTGTCAATTCATCAAGAAAAGGGTGAAGTAAAAACAATCAATTGTCATATCATAAAAAAAAAATTGATAAGAAATAAACCAAAACATTCAAATCTTTTCTTTAGGCAGCACAAAACAATTTTTGATACCAATTTAAAAATTTTGATAAACATAGTGATACCAATTGAAAAATATTGATACCAATTAAAAAAATTTGATAAAAATATTGATACCGATTAAAAAGTATTGATACCAATTGAAAATACAACCAATACCAATTTTACATAAAAATGATTTAAATACAAGAATTTTCTACCCCTTTATAAAATACAAATGAAAACAATCCATAGGCTTGAATAAGATACCAATTAAAAAACTAATTGACATTATAGATTAAATCAAGTTTAACAATAAACAAGTTTGTGCTTTTAAGAAATATAAAGACATGTGAAACAAGCATAATCAAATCATATATATATGTATGTATAGATATACCAATAGAAATATGAGTCACACATATATAGAAAACACATATGAGTATACAAACATATGAAATATTAATTGTGATACCAATTGAAATATAATGAGAATCAAGTGTATAACTCATACCTACCACCCTTTTCATGCACAAGTTTAAAAGATATTCAGTAAGAGTATACACGGCATGGTCGCCCATCCAACCGCCCTTTAAAAAGTAGGGGTTTTCAAAATAGAATTTGAGAATAAATAGGCATAGGTTGAAAACTCTACCAATTGAAGAATAGAAACTAGTTTTAAAGATATTTTTAAAAAACTAGTATGAAATCCTTCAAGACATGAAACCAATCATACATCTCATGAAGACATGAAAATTAACAATCAAAGTCTATAAAGCACACATATGCTCATGAAATAAAAATCATGAGCAAACACAAACATAGAATGTAAAAGAGTCATGTGAAAAATATAATCATGTAGGCATTGAAGCTCATATGAAATTCCTTTACAAATATGAAACACATAAAAGTTTTAATTTTCATCAAACCAAATCAAACTTCAGGCATATATAGTTTTGTATAAACTAGAGTATACATACATATCTAAAATATAAACGAGTTCATAAAAGTATATTGCATGAAGGCAAGTGGCTCAAGGATGTATATGCATATCTATTAGTTTAGACAAAGTAACATATACGCGAAGATAACACATTTTTATAAAAACATGTACAAATTTAGGGAATACGAGTTAGAATGCAAGAGTCAACAAAACTAGGTTATACAAATACATCTAATGGGTACAAATGAGCAATTTAGCACAAACATATAATAATCAAATGTGGCTCACTAGTTGTACAAGTATAAATATAAGTTTTAATAAAAAACTACATCTAAATAAGTAATCAAAACCATGAAGTGTAAAACCATAATCATAAACCAAAACATGATCAATCATAATGGGCATTGAAACCAAAAACATGCTAAAGGTTAATCAATAAGAGCATGTGAATAAAATAAGGAGTTAGAGATTGTTACCAAAATCATTAGGGCTAATCTCTAGGTCTCCAAATCATGGTGGCCCTCCCACCAAACATCCTTGAAGGAGATGCATCCAATGTAATCAAGGCACCTACACCCTCACGTCAAGTGAGAGTACAAACCTACATCAAATACAATAGGGATGGATTTTGGTACCTATATCTTATTGGGTCCATGGGGGTTAGCACCTTTCCTAACCCAAATGTTATTATTGCAAAATTTACAGAATTTAGTCTATCATAGCAAAATCTTGTAAGATGACCTTTGCGGCCACAATGTGTACATGTGTACACTCTAGCATACATATGAGAATGGGTGTGATCATGGTGTACATGAGGTGTATGCCGTGAATGATGTGCATGAATATGAGGTGCATGTTTCTTGTGAAACATGGATTCCAATTTCTTGTGATCCATAGCATATTGGCTCAAAGTGGAGCCCAAACAATCTACACTCTTTTTTAACATATATAAATCATTTTAAACATTAAAAGAAGATGTGGAGCATGCAGTAGAAACATTAGAAGATGAAGATGTAGTAGCATGGCAAATATGAGAGTTTAAATTATTTTTTAAAGATTTATTTTCATTTGAAATCAAATCCAAATCTTTGAAATTAAATCAATTTTATTTTTCAAAGAATGGTTCTCTTTTAAACAAAATCTAGTTTTGAAGATAAAGCCTCATTTTTCTTCAAAACATTATCACAATCATTTTATTCTTCAAACTCTTATTTTCATTTAAGGCAAGATCAAGTTGGGATTTCAATGAGTTCCTTTTAT
Source organism: Agave tequilana (assembly GCA_038442645.1). Taxonomy (NCBI): domain Eukaryota; kingdom Viridiplantae; phylum Streptophyta; class Magnoliopsida; order Asparagales; family Asparagaceae; genus Agave; species Agave tequilana. Next base: position 7,184 of record JAVJIF010028111.1, on the reverse strand, counting down.
TTGAAATCTCATCCCTTTCTTGTATAAAAATATTTCGTGTTGAAAACAAATTTTCATTTTCTTCTTTTAATTTAGAACTCCTGTTTTTCAAAACTTCAAACTTTGAAATCATTTGTTCACATATCATAGATAGTTCTTCATTTAAAACATATGCATCCATTCACTCATTACAAGAAAAACTAGTATTATCATCTAGTTGAGTATCCGAATATACCTCAAGGGAGTCATTCCTTTGGATCATGAAGCAATGTTGGTCGGACTCTTCTCCACTAGATTTCTCCTCCTCATTGATTGGCGTTTGTAGATCGGGAGATGTCAATATGTTTCACACTGCAAAGGCGGAATCATAATGTGAAACTATATTTAAATATTCTTTACTTAGTGAGTTTCTAAGTGCCTTTAGGACTTGTGCATTAGCCTTTTTATGCTTGCTATTACAAGATAAGATTCCTTGGTAGCGGCAAGGTAAACATGCAATCCTAGAGTTTTTAAATTAGCACACATCCTAACCTTCCATATATTAATTTTAGAGACATTAAACATGGGAGGGTAATTTATGAGTGTGTGTAAACAATAAGTGTGCAAATGCAAAACTTAGATTAGCTATCCAAGATCTCACTCCTAGGTGATTAAACCTAATATCAGGAGCGTAGGCTCTGATACCAATTGAAATTATACCTAGAGGGGGGTGAATAGGTGTAAGGCTAATCTATTAAAAATGCAATGCACTCTAAAATGAGATGATGCGGAATTCAAATCTAAAGCAACACACTATGTGTAACCAAAGAGTGTAGCTGAATTTCCCGTGAAAGGCTCTGAACTATCTCCTCTAGATTCCTCTTAGATAAGAGTTGAGGCGCTATGTGAACCTCTCTTGGTTTGGCCATAATTCTGTCTTTGTTCAAATTCTAGGGATGGAATTAGGCATGATGATTTGGCCATAATTTCTTGATTGAAGGTTTCTATGGATAACCCTTTTTTCTGCATTTCTTTGTTGCAGGGAGTAGTTGCAGCTATTTGCTAGGTCATGTAAAGCAGGACTCTGTTGTGTTTATTTTTGCGAGGGTAAAGGGTACTTAACATAATTTCCTAACCTATCTGAGGTTTCCTATTTCATCACCAATTGTAGTGTGACTAGGGGTATGGTGTCATAACATATGTAAAAGTACATGTTGATGATGATAAGATGAATCTGAGCCTCCTACATTATTAGCTCTACCCAGCTTTACAGCAAATCTTGGTTTAAAGCTCTTATTTTTTATGTGGTCGAATATAAGTATATACACACTATGGGACTTGGCACATTCGGAAGAGATACAGGAATCAGATGGTTCAAACTTCATATTTGAATCTGAGAAGTTACTGATTTTGAATACCTGAGTGGATGCATGTTTTCTTAGGGGGTTTGCATTTCCAAATGGATCATGTATGTTTATAATGAATTTGCAAGTTGATCTTGTAGGATCAGGTCTGAATCCACAACATTATCACCCCTACTTTTATGGTACGTGCGCTCTCATCCAATTGTTTTGTCTTCTCAAGATTCATTATTCTTCTGCTAAACTCTAAGATAGGTTGATCTGGCTAGGCAGTGAAGCACTTTAGCCACTTGTTAGGAACAAGAATTCTGAAGGAGAAGTCTCGTTTTGCTGACAAATTTGGGGTAACTTGTTCTGGTGCCCAGTTCAACTTTCAAGATGGCGAGGTGGCAAATTGCTGCAGCCACTCATAGGACTGGAGATCATACATTGAGGCTTTCTCTCAAAATCTATTGATACATGCATGCATGCATACATCCATGCATGCATGCATAAACGCCCGAATCCCGAAATAGTGAGTTGGTAGTTAACGGTGTAGAATATTTGAAACCTAACAAAAGTTGGTGTGTGAGGGTTTTAAAATGTTTAGATCATGATCAAATGCTCAGATTGGGAATTTGTCTGTCTAAAGACATATATCTAAGTAATATGATATTTTCAGCCGTTCATTTTGTGCTTACTTGATGTGTGGATAAGAAAACTACAAGACACTTGATATTTGGTTCTTAGTTACTTTAAATGATATAGCTCAATTTTCAACGGGGTAGATCTTATATTTGAATACCGTAGCATTGTATTTTAGTGGGAAGGATTCATGCTCAAATCCTTCCGGAGTAGTCAAGTCTATATATATAATATATATATATATATAATATATATATATATATATATATATATATATATATATTATATATATATTATATATATATATATATATATATATATATAGGGGTTACTGTACCTCAGCCGGCAGGCTGAGAGAGTTCTCTCAGCCGGCGGACGTGGCATCATCACCGCCCCATATCTATCATAAATTTTGGCGGACAAAATACTGAAAAATCCCGCCCAATTTAATGTCAGTCACCTCAACATTGTATTTTTCGAAAATACCCTCCCTCACAACTTTCTACCTTATGTAAAAAAGTTGGCTTTCAAAAAAATTTACAGCTCTAAAATTTCAACCGGCGATTCTGATCCAATTAGTTATTTTCTTCACAAATTTGATCCGTTTTTAAAAAATATATTTGCAACTGATGGCGCCTAAGAAATCATCCGTCGAAAAAGGTACTACAAAAAATGATATTTTCAAAAAATTTTAGCATTTGTGTATTTTAATAGTTTTAAATTTTTTCCAGATTTATTTCCGAGGTCGCAATTTTTTTTATTTTTAAATCTTGGAACCATGGTCGCAATTAAGAAAGAGATTTTGAAACTTTAGATGGCGAATAAATTTTTAAATTTATAAATTTTGTAACACGACGATAAGGTCCTATTTTTTCAAATTTTTATTTCCTTCTATTTTACTATGTCGCAGTATTTTCGAAAAAATGATGTGCATACACTGCATGCGACCTCGGTCGCAGTTGATAAAATTATAGTTTCAGATTTGTGCGACTTTGGATTTTTTTTTTTGGACCTTTCTTGTAGCCGAATGCGACGTTGGTCGCAGTATATGAAACTTACTTTTTTTTCTTACATACTGACGACATGGGGTCGCAATTGTTTAAATATGAGTTGTCGTCTCTTGCGACCAAGGTCGCAGTGTATTTAACGTCATTTGTTTTATCATACTTGGGTCGCAGTTGTTTCTGATTGCACTGTAGTCTTATGCGACCTTGGTCGCAGTGTCGACCCGGGTCGCAGTTGTTTCTGATTGCACTGTAGTCTTATGTGACCTTGGTCGCAGTGTCGACCCGGGTCGTAGTTGTTTCTGATTGCACTGTAGTTAGGGGTGCCATCGGATCGGATACGGATCGGATATTACTTCTACCATATCCATATCCGCACCCAACCTTCGGATACGGATACGGATATGGATATTGGCGGATGTGAAAAAATGATATCCGTATCCGTCAAAATCGGATATCAGATATAAATCGGATATTAGCGGATCGGATGCGGATACTAATCGGATATGTTAAAAATGGATTTGGTTAAAGATAAATTAAACATAAATACTTATATTACTTTTTTATCTCATCTACTATAATATTAAATGTGATACATACTATGATATTATTGTGTACATATCAATACATTCATCGTATTCATTGTCATTTAACTTCTATAACAATAGATTACACGTCCTCCGGTGCTAAATGTCAATTCGGATGACATGATTGATGTCGAAATACTCAAAATATCATGTGGTGCTCTTGCAAGAATCGAATACTTTTCACTATTACTTTTTCACCAACTCAAAATATCAAAATTTAATACCTTTTTCCATTGAAGAATAGTCTTCTACATACCGATATCATTATGAAGCACGCAACATTCGGATATCGGATCGGATACGAATAAGATATTACTTTTACCATATCCGTATCCGCACCTACCTTTCGGATACGGATACGGATACGAATATTGACGGATGTGAAAAAATGATATCCGTATCCGGATTGGAGACGGATTCGGATGCGGATATCCACGGATAATCCGTATCCGGTGGCACCCCTAACTGTAGTCTTATGCGACCTTGGTCGCAGTGTCGACCCGGGTAGCATTTTCTTATTGCACTGTAGTCTTATGCGACCTTGGTCGCAGTGCGGTCTTGTGGTCGCAGCTGTTTTTGATTGCACAGTAGTCTTTTGTGACCTTGGTCGCAGTGTCGACCCTGGTCAGAGTTGTTTCTGATTGCACTGTAGTCTTATGCGACCTTGGTCGCAGTGTCGTCCCTGGTCCAAGTTTATGTTTGCAATGTATGACTGCGACGTGGTCGCAGTTTATAAAAAATATATATAAAAAAAATATGCTTTTTAAAAGCATTGGTCGCAGTGTATGATTGCACTGTAGTCTTATGCGACACTGGTCGCAGTGTCGTCCGGGTGCAAGTTGTTTGTGTTTGCATTGTATGACTGCGACCGAAGTCGCAGTTTATTAAAAACAAATATGCCTTTTACCCCCTTATAATTTTAAATGATCATTGATCTGAACTGTTTAATTTTTCTTACTATGTAGGTAAACAACAGAAAAAGGTTCGTCCTCTGAGATCAAGCCTGAAACCTATGTGCGAGTTCATGAAAAAATTTAAAAAGTAAATTTAGGCAGATTTCGTAGAGGCGATGAACAATACCCCATTTGGCCCAATCTTCATGGCGTTCTACAATGAAGAATTGGGGCTGAAAAGGGTCTAAAATCAAACGTTACTGTACTGCGTATTTTAGACCAGTATGATAGGTATACAAGGACCTTTAGAATTGGGGGCAAACAGATTGAGTTACAATGGAGGATGCTGCCCTCACATTTGGTCTACCTATCATTGGGGCAGATTTTGTGATGAATAAAACATGTACGATAAAAGATAGAGGGGTGATAAAACATTATTTCCCTAATATAAAGATCACTAAAGTATCCATTGAAGATGCTTTGGATGATCTTCTTGTCAAGAAGAGGTGGAGAGGTGAATTCGATGTGACACAGGATGAACAGCTTGAGCAGCAATTGACTTTATATGAAATTATAAGAGACATTTAAAGACTTGCAGCTCAAGACTTACCACATTAATCATCCTATACATGTCGGCCACTCTTTTCTTCTCTGGCAGTAAATGCACGGTGCCGTGGTATATTGTGGAACAGATTGCCAATATGCAGCTGATGAGGACAATATGCTGGGCAAAAGCTGTTTGGCAATTCCTGATTGAGTCAATGGACATCTTCAGGCAAACCACGTACGAGCTGCAAGGATGCTCCGTGCAAATAATTGTAAGTACAAATCTCATATTTGGCCAACATTGTATGAAATTTACCAATAAAAATTGTGAATATTTGTGTAAACTAATTTAATTTTCCTTTTTTGCAGTATTGGCTATGTGAGAGAGCTCCTATTTTTGAGCCGAGGTCTGGTTTGGAGGACATAACCCCACGCGTTTAAGATGGGACCTCCAAAATATTAGTAGATCTCTACTTGAAGTTGATCTAAATGAGATTGACAGCAATATTGTAAGATAGAGTTCTTTTTATGTTCAGTACAAATAAAATTAGACCATAGTCGCAGTATTGAGCTGCACCTTTCGCAATTCGTTTTGTGCCTGACAAACAATGTGCGACCATGGTCGCATTCTCCTGAAAATACCTTTTACATGGAATGCGACCATGGTCGCAGTGTTGAGCTGCATGACTTGGCAGATAATTTTGGCATGACAAACATACTGCGACCATGGTCGCATTCTTTTCAAAAATACTTCATAAATAAACTGCGACCATGGTCGCAGTATCATTATTTCATTGTTTTATTTTTAACTTACCTTTTTCTGTTTATTTTCAGATTTGAATCGAATGGCCAACATCTCTATTGCTGAAAAAAATATGGTTGGCCTTCCTGTTGAAGGGGAAGAGGAGGAAGAAGAAGAAGCAGAAGATGAAGATGAAGATGAAGGAGATGAAGGAGGCCATACATATAATGAAGCTTACATCCCGCGGAAAAGGAGCCAGAACCGGCTGAAACGAGTGAGCAAGAACCAGTTTTTGAAGGTTATTTGCCACCTCCACTGGATGTTCAAGCAGAAGAAATAAAACAATTGAGGTCTCAAAATCAGTACTTGAGAGAATATGTTTCTTAGCTTGAAAAAAATTGAAAATATGGAGACTGAGAACAGACTCAAGGCTGAATTAAAATTAAAAAGGAGAGAAAAAAGAGAGAAGAAAAAACAAAAAAAGGCAGCAGAAGAAATTAAAAGAAGAAACTGCTGAGAGCAGCCGTTGCTGCGAAGAAGGAGAAGGAGAAGAAGAGGGAAGAAGAGAAGGAAAAGGAGAAAAGGAGGAGAGAAGTGGAGGAGAAGGAGAAGGAGAATAGAAGAAGGGAAGAGGAGGAGAATGAAAGGAGAATGAGGGAAGAAGAGGAGAAGGAGAAGATGAGGAGGGAAAAGGAGGAGCAGGAAAAGGAGGAGAGGAGGAGGGAAGAGGAGGCGCAGGAGAGGAGGGAAGAGGAAGAGAATGAGAAGAGGAGGAAGGTGTTGGAGGAGTTAAAGAAGAAGAGGGAGAAAAAGAGGAAAGTGGCGGAAGAGGAAATTAGAAGGAAGGGTGAAGAGGAAAAGGAGCACAAAAGAATGAAGGAACAGATGGAGAAGTAGGCTGAAGAGGAGAAGAAGAAAAAACTGGAAGAGGATAAATCATGGGTTCTGAATCTATTTTAAATATTCCTGGAGAAGATATGCCAAGTTTTTCTCTGAATATAACTCAAATGATTCAAGAAATCCAAAGAGATAGAACTTCTAAAGAAGAAATTCAAGAACATACTCCGCCTCAGAAGCAATCCTCAAAAGAAGCTGTTTTGGAATACTCTAAAGGAACGATAAAAAGGGAAGTAAAAGAACGCAAGCGCGCTGAAAGAGATCGCGATGACTCCGACTTCGTTTATCCAAAACAGAAGAAGAAAAAAATGAACATCCTCTTCCACAGCCTGCGGCTGTGAGTTCTGCCGCTGGTTTCGGCGACAAAGAGATTTCCTCTACTGAGCCAAAATCGAGAGAATTGACCGAAACCAGAGCATACAGAATTCTGCAGCCCCATCAACAAGCTCTTATAAAAAATTTCTTTGACAAGTCCTTTTCTGAGTAAGTTAATTCATATCAAAAAAATCTGTTATACCTTATATAAGAACAATTAAATTACTAACTTTGTTTTGAATATCTTGCAGTTCTAC
>JAVJIF010028109.1:0-48861 GCA_038442645.1 Agave tequilana | reverse complement strand
GAAGAAAATTTGTGAAAGTAATTTAGTCTTGATATTTACCTTGATGAAATATGCACACTAAATACACTTACACACTTAGGGTTAAAAACAAAGACTCTTATGCCTTATAAAAAAATATATGTAAAAAAAATACATAATTATTGATTAGCTAGGTGCTTTGGCCTAAGCAAGCCTTGGTATTTATGCAAAAGATAATTAGATAAGTTTGAAATATATATATATATATCCTCTGATTAAGCTTGGTATTTATGCCTCATGAAGTAGGAGTATTCACGCCTAAAAGGGGTACATTTTATAAATAAAAACCTTGGTTTCGTGGCCTTGTCTGCTCGAGTATTTAAGTCCTTAGGGGTGTTGTAACCCCCTGATCCCCGGTGTACGTATCACTGTATCAGTACGCGATACGACGTACAAAATTGATTTAACCTTCGTGGTAGTCTGATTGAGCTGATGTCAGTTTCAAAAATCATTTTCTAATATTTTAGAATTTTCAGATTTTATGGAAAATTTTTTTGGATTATTTTGGAAAATCTCCGTAGTCGGTGTCGACCGACACCGTAACCGGCTCTACGATTTTATTTCACAAGGGAGTTGTATTTTGAGAATTCGCTTTCACCATATGTCTTAGAATCATATTATCTATGTTAAGGTATTTTTTGGAGATTTTTCTGAATTATTGAAAATCCGGCCATACCGGTGTCGCCCGGTATCGCGAGACACTTCGGGATTTTTAATTGGCAAATCAGACAGAATTTCTGGAAACCGTTTTCACATTATGTCTCAGGATAATATTCTCTATTTTTGTAATTGTTGAGTACCGTTCGGAGCTGGTCGAATTTTGGGCCAATATAATAATAATAAGAAATTAATATTTTAATCTTTTCTTTCCTTTTTTCTTTCCTCTTCTCCATTTCTCTGGAGAAATTCCTCCACCGCCATTACCACTGACTTATCTCTCTCCCCTCTTAAAATCTCTCTCCCTCTCTCTTAATTTCAAATTAACTTCTTTTTCTCTTTCCCTAACACTCTCTCTCCAATTTCTCTCTCTCTCTCTCTCTCTTCTCTCTCTCTTTCCCCCCACTCTCTCCCTTTCTGTGCAGTCCCAACGGAGGCCCGCAGCCAGGCCAGGCCACCGGCAGTTGCCGGCGACCGCGACCCCAGGCCGCACCCCTGCCCGGCCGGCGCCACCGCGCCCTGGCCGGCGCCACCGCCACCACCGCTGCCTATTCTTCTTCTTCTTCTCTCTTCTCTTTTCTTTTCTTCTACTGCTGTGCACTCCCTCTCCTCTCCCCTCTCTCTCTCCTCACCTTCTCGCTGCCGGAGCAACCGCCGCGCCGCCGGCGGCCAGGACCGCCGCCGGCGGGCCTCCCCGCCGCGGCCAGCGGTGCTGGCCGGCCGGGGCGCGCAGCAGCAGCCTCTGCTGTTGCTGCTATGTGTTTTGTGGGTGTGTTGTGTATGTTGAGGTGTGTGTGCTGTTGTGTATGTGTTGTGTGTGTTGTGTTGTGCTCTGTTGTGTGTTTCGTGTGCGCGCGCGCGCTGCTGTGGGAGTGTGTGCGTGTGAGTGTGAGTGGTGTGTGTGTGTGAGAGAGAGAGAGAGAGAGAGAGTGTGTGTGTGTGTATGTGTTGTTGGATTTGGGTTCATACCCGAACCACTACAATCCTATTGGTGAGTAGAAACCCGTTACCCAAGAAGCCCTACCATTAACCCACTAACCCACTTCCAAGTCAACGGTTTGGGTATTGGATCTAACCCGACCCGTTAACCCGTCTTCCCGCATCCAACCCATTAAAGGTAAATTTGCAGAAAACCCCCTGCTACTTTTATTATTTGCATTTAAATATTTTTATGACATATTAACCCTATTGTTATGATTTAGTTTCGGGCGATATCGGGAGCATCGGACTCCAATTCAGACAATTCTGATCCGTTGCGATCGTGAGAAAGAGAGCTACAGTCCTATGGCCAGTTTGTGAGTGTTTTTAGTTTATAAATTATATTTTATCATGTTTAGTGATATGCATTGATTGCCTTTTGTGACAGATATTGATTAGGGATAAAATACGGTAACGATTAATTATTAACTAGTAATGATGGACAGTCATTGTAATAGGAATAACCCAGAAGATTGTTAGGTATTTCTGATTTAATATGAGGTAATAATAGGAACTATAACTACTGATATAGACAACTCGGACGCAGTCATCATACCTGCACAGGCACTGACACTCGGGCCACTATGTCACCATCTGCTTGGACACTATTATGTCATATATTGGATCACAGTTAGATAACTATCGTCACATGTATACTGATCCACGGTATTCGATAACACTACACTGTCACTAGATATGACACCGGCATTGCATGCACTGATAGTACTTGTACATGTATCCCCGTTGCACAGATACTATGACACTGTCACCGTTACAGACCCACCGATACACTCTACATAGTGATTGCATGGCAACCTTTGTTACACAACACGGGACACTATTCTTGCATGTACATGTTACACACATATACTAGGACACGTCTCACGTTCGTATTCATGTGCACCACTTCACGGCATACTGTCATTCCTATACCGTTATCATCATTACATGGATTCTCGGCATATCACTGTTACACATGCATGTATGGTTTCTTTATTCTTGTCATATGGATCCCTGTTCATATTACATGTATTATTGTTTCATGTTATCCCCGTATTCCTGTTATATGATTGTTTCCCATTACTGATATTGATATTCCCATTACTGGACATGAGCTGTTGATATGCGATGTGTGGAATCCCACATCTATTGTTCCCGTTTCCGTTATCTTATTTTGTGCTATCAATAGAACTCATGTTATGTTATCGTGTTATATGTACCATATCCTGTACTTGTTTCTGATATACTGTATAGTGAATGATAATAAAGAGAACTTAGGTATGGGGGAGACTTAACGGTTGACTAGATCTTATCGGGTGGATGTCTGGATCCATTGTTTGTCCCACTGCAGGGGACGGGGTAGTGCTGGCTACCATCTGTTACTCATGAGCTCCCGTTTCCGTTATTGATTTAGCTCATTGAGATCCCGTTACATGTTACAGCCTTAGCGGGCTGGCCTTGGTCTCAGCAGCCAGGGATCTGTTTAAGGCCGTGATCCCGGGTATGCACGGGATACACCCACCTGACTAGAGCTCTTCGACCAGTTGGTTTCCAATGAACATAATAAAATGATATGAACAATAGTGACGTCGGGAACACTTGTTATTTGGTCACTCTCTCGTTTGAATAATGGTACCCGTAAGCCATGTCCGGATGGGCTCGACTGGAGTGCGGGATTCAGTATGAACTGCCAGTGGTATGGGACACTGGAAGAGATTGATTAAAATACCAGGTGGTACTGATTGCTACTATTGTATAAAGAACATGACTTGCCTGATACATGTTTACTATTGTATAGTTGTACTTGTTACTGTTCCTGATCATTTATCCGTTATCATGTTACCTGTATGATCGTTACTTTACCTGGTACATGTTACGCTTTCTGTGGTGACATACTACTCATGCACATGTATACGATGCATTGCATATATTCTGTTTTGCATTGCCTATATGCTGCCTAGACACCACACCGTAGTATGGTTATGTTGCATACTTCATCTATACGTTTATATCCATCACATCATCACTATACAACTGTAGTTATTACTGTAGATATGACCCGATGATAACATGCTGGTATCACTAGTACAACATCATGTATTATATATATGTATCGTGCTTGTATTCTATTGTATATATTACTACCTCCTCCTTCATTTTACCACTCACTAGGTCGTTTTCTGATGACCCTGGGTTTGCGTGCCCAGGTTGGAGATCCGAGTTATCGTTCGGGCAGCTAGTTCATTGGATTCACATAATAGACTTTACCATCGGGATTCCTTCATAGATATCTTTGTGCTTTGTTCCTGTTATCTCCTTTATTCCTGTATTTATATCTGTTATGATCACTAACCCCTTTCTGCAGGTATTCTTGTACTTATCCTACTGGAACTCTTGTGTATATAGAGGCCCTGTCCTGTACTGAGGCTTAACGTACTCGTGAGTGTGTTTTCACCTCGCGTATGTACGTCACCATAACGTCTCCGTATCCTTGGATCGGGGCGTTACAGGTGTTTTCTCACCTGGTGCCCTAAAACTGTCCGGTTTGGGTGTCACCGACTGAAGGCTCGTTACATGAGCAGATTAGAAAGCCTAATGAAATTGAGGAATAAACTCCACCAAAAATAAATATAAATAAGGCATAGGAGTTAATGTTAAAGAACCCTAAGTCAACTTCACAGTCACGATGATGCATACGATTCAGGGTAAATTAATAGACTAGATGAGAGGTACAAATTGACTCCTTACTTTGATTGATGACATGTTTTTGAATAAAGACTGAGTTTCGGAATGAAAAATTTGATATTCCTATAACTATAACATTACTTAAAGCCTTACAAATATACTTCAAAATTTTTCTCCTTTAAAAATGTTTTTCAAAAATACTAACATTTTTTATGGATTTTGTAGGTGCAATCCACTGAAAACCCTCACGAGACAAAACTCGTCCTCTAGGGATAACCTAGAGGTTTAACGGCTTGTTGCACATACTCAGTGCAATCGAGTGACTTGCGAAAGTGGTCTAATAATTGATTAGAATTAGTCTGATGTTTTGCTCGAGGGCGAGCAAAAGATAAGTGTGGGGGTATGATCAGTCACATATTTTGCATATATAATGTCACCTTACCATATTTTTTAGCTAATAAATCCAATTAATAAGTCTTATTTTTCTTTGTTTAATGTAGGCCCAATTGCTAAAAGAAAGAAAGGGGAAATAAGCCCAAAAGCCCATCAAATTTTGATTTAATTCAGAATAAATTCGAAATTAAGGAATCAGGGCAAATCTTGGCATATCAGAGAGGTTGAAAACTGGTTGAAATGAATCTCCCTGAATTAAGAGGTTGAAACCAACAAATCAAAGATTATTTCGTCAAATCTGGGAGTTGCAACAGTGAATCCGGCAAGACGAAAGGGAAGCCAAATCCTCGCCAACTGATCCTCCACCTAGATGTGGCCAATTGGCCACATCCAGGCCGCGGATCCGCGACCCAAGCCACAGATCCGTCGCTTATTGGTGGAGATAAGGGGAGCGTTGCTCCCCTTATCTTCTCACTCCCTTCCCTCTGAGGTTTTGCCTATAAAAGTTAGGGTTTTGTACTGAAAAAGGGAGCGAAGACTAGGATTTAAATTTTGTTTATACTTTAAGGTTTAGGCTCTTTGTTACATAGTACAAAAGTTATATTTTTATTTTGCAATTTATAGTTCAGTACAAATATTTGTGACAGAGAGGAATTGAGTGCTTGTACTTGAAGATTGAAGTGACATCAATACAAGAATCGAGCTACTTTTTCTTTCACTCATTTTACAGTATGTCTTGCGTTATTTACTTGCATTTTTCTTTAACTTTCATAAGTAGCTAAATCGATTTTCTGGGCTCACTATTGTACCTCTCTCTAATTCTTCTTCTTTTCTGATTTTAATGAAAAAGACCCAATGAATCATTGCATGCCTAACTTAAAGCCTTTCTTCTTGAAAGTGTTCTGAAGGCACATGAGGATGGGTTTGGATTTTTAAACTCATACTTCTTTTAAGACGTCTCTTAAACTTGTTTTTATCTCATACTTGCTTCTTCGTGCTTGATGATTTAACATTCGATTCAAAATTGTTTCTTAAGAAAGAGTTAACTTTTCCAACCATCTTATATGCTTTACTTTAAATTTTCTAAAGTCAACCTTAAGTTTTGCTATGATCAAGTTGAGGCACTAAGAATTTCAATAGAAGAATAAACGGTTGAGTAGTGAGATAGTGAGCCCAGATTTTCTTCTTTATTAAAATCAACCAAACAATTTTCGAGCTTTTTAAATCACCTTCTCCAAAGCCTTCTCTAAAGTTGCAATTTCTTTTTTAATCATCTCCTTCTTTCCATCTCTTTTCAATTAAAAAAATGAGCATAATTCTATATTATTAAACAAAACACCGAAAAGTTTCATCGCATTCCTCTTCGTGGACACGACCCGTTAGCCACAGGCTACAGGTAATTTCTTAACTCTTTGATTATTCTTTCATTTTAGCAATCACAGCAAAAGCCCTTCAGGCTGACCACTAAAAGGCCTATCCCTGGTGAGGGTTTGACTTCAGAGATTTCGATCTCTATTTGAATTCATTCTGGCTATTTTGCCAAAAAAGGTTATGCCTTTCGGCTAGATCTGCTATGACCTGGTGATTTTAGAGAGTTTAACTCCCTTTTGATCGGGTTTCGACTAGCCCATGGGGCAAATTTTAGGGATTTCGATCCCTTTGATTTAGGAATTTTTATTCCTTTCAATTTAGAAACTCTAGAGTTTCTGAATTAAGCCAATAGGAGAAGCTAGCCTATAGGGCTCTTTGAGTTCTGCCTGTTGGCAGAGTTTAAGAGTGCCTAGGGTGAAGCTAGCCTTAAGGAAAAGCTAAACCTTGTTAGCTCTTAAATTCTATAGAACTACTCTCAGGTGAGGCCACGCTTTAGCCTCTTGAGCAAAGCTATGTCTTAGTCTTTTAGGCAATGCTCGCTCTTGCTTCTCAGGCGAAGCTACGGCTTTGACCTCTCAGGCGAGGCTAGTTTCTGGCTTGGTAGGCGAAGCTATGCCTTAGCTTCTTCAATGAAGTCAAGCTTTAGCAGGCTATGGGAGGCTAGGCTCTAGACAGTTAGGCGAGGCTATGTCTTAGCTTCTGAGTGAAGCTAGGCTTTAGAAGTAGAGCTTCTATTTTGAATAGGCTGTCTCTAATTTTGCATGTTTAGTTATCGTGGCACTAACATGTTTGCCTCTCTTTGCTTTTAAGTATATTATGCTCCCGAACGTCAAACAACCTTTTCGGGTCTGTTATGGGAATGGATGGGCGTCCATTTCTAAATTCAAGGACTAGCATCTTTCTTTAGTGAGGAGATTACGCCGATGAGGAATGAACTAATCTTGACTGGTGACCAGCAGACTCTTCGAAGCATTGTCTCAACTACTATGCTTGAAGACAACAATCATGCAATGTATAGAAATTTGACATTCATGTTCGGGGATGCAGCTCTGGACTCAGATCAACAACTATCTTCGCCGGAGGATCAATGGGTTTTTAAGCTCGAAGAGGACAAATATTACCTACCGACAAGCAAGTGCATTTCCTGCTTTCATTTTTCTAGTCGGTGACAACAGAAAGAAGAATGGATTGGCCAGTGACGAGGAATGCAGAGTTGGTCCATAATATTTTGACATCCCAGGGTACAAACCGCTCAGGGCCTACTCGGTTTGTAACTGGCCTATGCCCTAGCATCGTCAGCACAGAATTGCCAAGAGGGGAGAATAAGCTATGGCGGAACTTTCTTGAACCAATTTGTAAAGGCCGGGGGTAATTATTTGGCGACAGACTTTAGAATGCGGGGTTGGGTCTATTCTTTCCTGAAGCAATGGTGGAATCGTCTAACAATGTATGTTCTGGAGAAGTCTGAATATGAGCTGAAGCGTCTGGGGCTTTATGAAGCAGTTCAGGCCACTTGCTACAGGATCGAAGTCAAAGTTCCAAACTTCTACTTCATCTTCGAACTCTACTACCCATTAACAGGAATGTTCTTCACTATGATCGAGGATCTAGAGTTGGCCTCCATGAGATGGGGAGGTGTCAAAACTCCTTATGGGCTTTCTTTCATACGAGGAGTATTTCCTATGCAATGAAGAACTCGAGCAGTTGAGGGCCCAAGATGCGGCCTTCTACGAGACCTGCCGCGAGCTGATGTGCCATTGCTACATCTGTCTCCATGTCCACCACCTTCGCGAGAGTGTCAATAGGCTGAAGAGCTGGGCAGACTATCTATTCCCCAACCTGGAAGGCACCCCTGAAGAGTTTCAAGTTGTAGTATCTGATGAAGACATCACAACTATGATGACCATAAGCAACCACGGTTCATCATTTTGGAGGAAGACATCGGTATTTATGAGATAGGTGACTTATTCAAAAGCTTTCATCAACAAGCAAGTCAGCCTATGTCTCGACGGGCCATGCTAGCAGGCTTTATATCCTTATGGCTAAAAAGTGCATAGTCCCATCTCTTCCACATGATGGGATTTGCCAACGGTACCTTTTCATGTCGTCCAATTGGTCTACGGACGAGCTCTTGGACTGCTCCCAACCATGGAATGCAGCATTAAGCACGAGCTTCAGACTCTAGCGGAAGCCTTCTGCAATGAGGGAAAGATGAAGAAGGGAAAGGGAGAACTCACCCTGCCTTATGATGGACCATCTCCTAGGGTCGAGCTGCCTTATACCTACCTGATGCTTGGTTTGCAATGCAGTGCCCGATGCAAATCAAGCCTAGAGAGGAGCCACCTGAAGGTGTTCAAATTGCACTTCTCTGCCAGTTCGAGGAGTCAAAATGGATCCTGATCTATGCGGCGAGAATCTGAAGGATTGTTCATTTCCACGACAATTATTCTCTCTTCAGTGCTTCCTCCACATCTTGGCATCACATATGGTGAAGAGTTCTGAGACATGGAGATGGCCAATCTTCACTCGGGTAGGGTACTTTCAAGTGGTTGATCAGCATCAGACCATCCCACTTATTATACCATTATGGAAACGTTATCTTTCTGGAGCCTTATATGCCCAGTAGATTCACCCTATAATTTAGTTATGATCAAATTATAGGGCATTTTTGCATGCCACAGCGGATCCCTAACCTTCTGATGAGTCTGGGGTCCTCCAAATGGTACACTTTTAACTCTTGCCCGCCGAGTTCAAGATCAATGCTTTTGGGATTAAGTGGATTTCAGCCCGCCTGAAGCAGAAAGTGTTGAACATGATCAGGGAAAATGGGTCCGGAACAAGGCATCCCAGAATTTTTGGCTGAGATCAGCAGCGAGACTTCAGATGCTGAGCCCTCGCTTTGAGAAAGTTTTAGGTGGTAGACCTACCAAGAAAGCCACCAGTAGGGTGGATAGGGCCCCTGTTGAGGAAGAGATTTTAAGTGAAAGTGAAAGAAGCCTTCTTCTCGCAAGCCTTGAAAGAAGAAAGTGGTGAGCAAGCCTTATCGACACGCCCGGGAGGTTTCTTCTACTAGAGAGGATGAATCAATGCACACATCCTCCTCCTGATCCCTGATTGCTTAGTCATCTGTTCAAAAGGAGACCTAGGGGGAGCTGTTCAGGCTTCTGGTAAGACTATTCTTCTCTATTTTTACACAACTATCCATTTCTTTTTACTTTCATGATTAACTATTTTGGTTTTTTATCCCGGATGTAGGTAAAGAAGTTGTAGGTGAGGCAGAGGAAGACTTCAATGAAATCTTCCACAACAAGGAGGAGATGAGGTGATTTACTTTAGCACTGAAGGCCCAAAAGAACAAGTACATGATGTCGGGCCTTCTGGTGGGTTGCCACTGCTTTCGGTAAGAGTGAGGTCGTCCTCCAGGGAGACGATACCGAGGATGTAGAGATCTTGGAGATTTATGAAGATGAAAGGCCAACTACCAAGCCACCGACTGATGAGCTAGCTATTGGGGAGGCCAATGTTGCCAGGACTATCAGTACTAAGGTTATTCCTCCTGAGACTACCCCAGGTGACATGACTGACAATTATATGGTCTCTCTGATGCTGTTGTTGTCAAGGTTCTTTTGTTTGAAGTAGCTACTGCTGAGACTACCACCATGGTGGGTACCCCTACCGAGGCTGCCCTAGGTAAGGTGATCAACACTGAGGTTACTACTGCTGTGACCTCAGTTCCTCTAAGTATCGATCCTGACAGTTCTTTTAACAATCATTCTTCATATAATATTTCTGATCTCAACAATTTTGTAGAGACCCATGCGTTGACTGCTTCAATCATGGGACCATCATAAACGGAGGTAGTGGTTCCTCCAGTGATGGATATCATAGGGCTAGACATTTTATACCAAAACATGGTCCAATGCGAGCCCTCCTCTACTTCTAATTCAGTGGTAGAGATCGAGACAAAGTCTGTTCCTTCCACCATGCCAGTGTCGGAGCAGAACGAGTCCAGGCCTGAGCCCAATAGTGAGCTGGTCTCCATCCCTCCAGTGTCTTCGACTCCAGCTACTACTGGGTCTGGTGGTGATCATCAGCCCAAGCTCTCTAATGCTGGTCATCGAGCCTGCTTCTTCAGCGATCGTCACCAATCCTATTTCTTCTGTGGCCAGCACGCTCATATCTGTGGAGACTTCTCCTCTGCTGACCGTCTCTTCAGCTCTGTTGATGACTGCTTCTGTGACTCCTTCGATGATCATTACGACCAAATCCATGGAGACCTTTCTTCAGGGATTACCCGTTCGTCGGGGTGATTGAAACTGAGAAGGAAATTGTGGCAGAGAGCGTAGTCGATAAGCTTCTTTTAAGAGTTGAGGCGATGCCTTTGACTGGTCTTAAAGGGCTCGACCACTCCGTTCTGGTCTCTAAAGGTGGTTCTCTCCCGGGCTATAGAAAACATCAGGGATCTTGGTGGAACTAATCATACTGCTTTCCTGGAGCTGATGGTGGAGAATCTGGAGAAAGATATGGGCAAGTTGTGTCACCTGAATGACTCGAATTTGACTCAATCAGTAGAAGATAAGCTCGATCGTCTCTCAGAACAAACGCAAAAACATATGTAGAAACATAATGGGAAGCGAAAGCAGCGTCTCGGGAGTTGAAATCCTTGGAGATCGAGGAAGTCAAGATTACTGACGCAATTGAGGCCTCGAGTAATGAACTCGCTTCTGCCAATGATCAGATCGAGATGGTGCGCGAGATAATCCGGAGGGCCATTTTCTTCTGTTTAAAGCTGAATTGTTGCATGCAGTGGAAACTGCCCAGCTGGAACAGCTGACTGCTAAGAGCATTAAAGTTAAATAACTGGAGGCAGAGAAGAGATCAGCGTTGGCAAAAATCTAGTCTCACCTAGCCCAGATGGCTGCTTTCAACTGGGAGGAGCTAAAGTCTCAAGCCATCGTGAAGGCTGAAGAAAATAAGAGATACAAATTGTCTGCTATTGATGTAAAGCTCAGATCATATAAGAGACAAGTTTGATGTTATAATATCAATCAATCTCTTTTCTTTATTTTGAATTAAATCAATAAAATTCTTTTTGACCAATGACTTGTTTACTCTTCTTCATTTCTACTTCTCTTGTTTGTTTCATTACCTGTAAGTAATTTAAGTCTTTCGTGGAGGAAAACTTAGCATGCTGGTTCTTAAAAAGAACTGAAGGTGAGATTTTATCATGCCCCGCTTTCCAAAATACGCTGAAGCGGAGATGCAACGCGAGTCAGCGATGCATATACGCAAGAAAAATACCTCACATATACACGCTAAGCCTTAAGTAATCCAAAACAAGCTATAAATCTAAAGTATAATAAATCATAATAACTACAATATGACATATAAGCATCCACGTAAGATATCATATACATCAAGAACTGGAATAACAACTGAATCTGATATATCAAAAATCAAGACATAACATGAAGGTAAGGGAGACAAAAATACCAGAACCAAAAAGAGAGAAACTCTAGCTCTTTGCGAAGAGTGCGGTCTCATCGAACACCTGAACAATATAAGAAAGCGTCCAATATCTGGACGTGCAAATCTAGAGTCATCAAAAAGCGATCCATTGAGTGTGTACGTGTGTGTAAAAGGGAAGGTGCTCGTGCATATGAACAATGTAATCAGGCTACAACACTATCAATAAATTTTGAATGGAACTGACATAAATAGAATATAAGAAGAATGTAACATGAATAAATCTATAAGTAATGATAGAGAACTATAAACAATATCTGATACTCATATCACTGTAAAGCACAATATGATAAATTATAAACAACTGATATCAAGATATGTAACCTAGCAAGTCCGAAACACTGTAACACGTGATCGAACACACAGCGAGGAAGGGGAATCAATACACACACACATAACACGCTCACACACATACCCATACACATTTACTAACATAATACATACATACATGTATACCCACACATACATAAACAAGTATACACATACATATACCTATATACATATATATAAATACATACACATCTAAATACACATATACACTTACATATATCCATACATACACACAAACTCTCACGCGCACACACTTGCATACATGCACACACATCAACACATGCATTGCACATTCCCATACAACATATATATATATATATATATATATATATATACATATATATATATATATATATATATATATATATATATATATATATATATATATATATATATACACACACATATATATATATACACATATATATACACACACACACACACACACACACACACACACACACACACACACAGATATATATATATATATATACATACGATGCTTTCAATAATTTCACATGCAAGAGAGATATAAACAGAAAGAGAAATGGAGGGTAAAGGGACTTACACAATGGGGTGACTTGGGATGCGCCGATGGAGGCTCCGGCGGAGGAGACGGAGGCCGTAGAGGATGTCGATGGAAAGCCGGAGAAGAGTGGAGTGTTCTCGCTCTCGCCTATGAAGGAAATCAGGCTCCGACGGGTCCCGATGGCAACAAAAAAAAGGGACAATGGCCATGGAGGGAGGAGTGGACATCCATGGTGATGATGGTTGGTTGTGCTCACGCATGGGAGTGTTGGAGTCTCAGCTAAAGGATGAGCAAGCCGTTGATGGAGGGGAGTGTTGGCAGATGCGCAGGCTTCCCATGGAGTTGTCACACATGGGGGTGCTGTGCTTGGGAGCACGGCCTGGACTGCTGCCGCCATGGTTGGGAGATAGAGAAGGAGGGGAAAGAGAACCTGAGAGAGAGGGAGAGAAAAGAATCACCAAAAAGAAGCCAGTGAATCAAGCTATGCTCTTAACAGAGATGGTGGAAAATAAAGACCCAAGAAGTTGCAATATCCAATTTGAATCCAACTAGAATACGACCTGTTGCCAACACTAACTTACATGTTAGATATCTAGGGAGGCTCAAATATGCCAGAACAATGTACAGAGCATCCGAGCTTGCCTTGCCATGTCCATGATCAACAAAAAAAATTTTGGCCAAAATTAACATCGCCTTTTTGGTGCAAAAGTGTTGTTACTGTTTGCAACCAAAAAGAACACAAGATAGAGAACGGGTAAATTTTAGTCCAACAATGCCACAACAAAAAGACATGCATAAATATA
Organism: Agave tequilana; assembly: GCA_038442645.1. Classification (NCBI taxonomy): domain Eukaryota; kingdom Viridiplantae; phylum Streptophyta; class Magnoliopsida; order Asparagales; family Asparagaceae; genus Agave; species Agave tequilana. Next base: position 35,571 of record JAVJIF010028109.1, on the reverse strand, counting down.
TGCAAGGAAAAAAGAGTAGAAGCCATCAATATTGCACTTCCAAACCTGAATCAAAAGAAAAAGAAAAGAAGATGGGGGTGGTTGATCGGGCTCCGACACGGTGTGGTGATGCACGACAAGTGAAGATCGCCAGCGGCTTCGAGATGGCATAACGGAAGAGGATGGCTGGAGGCATGGCCGGTGGGGAGGTGGGTGCTCGGTCTTAGGACTCCGGCATGAGGTGGTGGTAGTGGCATGCCATGAGGGGCTGGTGATTGAGGAGGGGCTGATGCGCGGAAGGAGGAGAAGGGGGTGATCTACAGGGAGTCGCGGCGTGGCTCCGACGACTCGGTGGAGACTACAGAGGTGTTGGTGGCATGTGCGGAGTTGTGCTCGGCCAAATGGTGAAGGAGGAGGCCATGGATGTGGTGCGACAGGGAGGAAAGATGGAGGAGAATATTATGTTAGGGATTAGGTTAATGATTAGATTAGTTAAGAATTAGATTGGGTTGTTAATGTAATACCCATATTCACTAATATCTAGCAAATACTATTTATAAATTTTATATTGTAGTATTAAAGTGATTACCAATTGTTTAATAAAAGAAAGAAAAAAAATGAATTAAAATGAATTGGGTTTAGGCCAAACCCATGTAAGATGGCTTATCAATTAAAATTAAAAATGAAAATAAAATGTGCAATATTTTTGCTAAGGCCAAGCTTTGAACCTAAGCACCCATGCCCAAGAGCCCAATGACTTAACCACAAGGCCACACTTATTATGATATCTACTCTTACATTTGATTTACTTTAACCCCACTACAACAACTTCAACTCCCCTACTTTCTCCCCCTCTCTCTAACTTCTCCATCTTCTCTATCACTTGTTTTCACTCTCTACAACTTCCCCTGACCTTAAGGCACGAATTTCAGGGTGAATTAACAGGTGAGAGGAAATGTATATTCATCAACCTTACCAAAATCCTAGAAGAAAAAAAATAGAAGAGAATACCCTACTCTCTACTCATTCTCCTCTCATATCACCTCTTTCAACCCAACTAGAAGTAGATCAGAGCCTTGCTGGACGTGGAGGAGACTTTTTAGACTGAGGGGAAGCATTTTCGGTAAGTAAATCTCTAACTAAGAGATTTTATTTTCGTTTAGACATTTCGTCGAACAGATTGTGTACGTTGATTAGTACCTTTGATTTTACCATGTAAAACGTAGGAAAAAATCCCATAAAATTTTGTAGAACTCTGTAAACATGCCCCTTAATTATAATGATTTTTATTTATTTTTATAAATTTTATTTAAGCAAAAAAAAGAAGAGAGTCACTGCTCTCGGCCTTTGGACAAGAGCAGCATTTGCTGCTCTCGGCCAGGCCGGGAGCAGGCCCGGCCAGACGACCAGGCCTGGCCTGGCCTGGCGAGACCCTGGCCTAGCCTGGCCAGACCCATGCCTGGTCACTCGTCAGGCCAGGCTCGAGTCTGTTTTAACAGACCCAGGTTCGGGTCTGTTACAGACCCGAACCCGCCTATGTATATAAAAAAAAAACAGAAAAAGAGAAGATAACGAAGAAAAAAAAGAAATAAAATAAAATAGATTTATACATTTTAACTGTAGCAATAATATTATAGCAGACCCAAACCCAGACTCAAACCCAGACCTAATACTATAGCAGACCTGTTACTATAGCAACGACCCGTTAAGAATTATTAATTGTTTTTGCACTTAAATTAATTCAGAAAAATCAAGAAAAATCAGAAAAATTTTAGAATTTTTTTGTAAAATCAAAAATTGAAATGTGACTCTGTAAATTATTTTTGTAGTCATATCACTTAGAATAACACCAAAACTAAATATTTCTTATAATTATTATTTAAATTGAATGTAGATTATCGAGTTAATTTGCAAATCCTATATTCGGATCCGTGATGATCTCAGGTGAGTGTTTTTAACTATTTCTACATGAGTATATTTTTCCACTGCAAAGTTTTGTAATTTATGCATTTATTTATTTAAAGTAAATTGTTTAATTGTTAATTTAGAAATTTCAAGCATGTAAATAGTTAGAAAATTGTAATGTTTATGAAATATTTTTAGTGAGATGTTTATTCTCTATAATATTTATTTATATCCTGCATGTAACATTTTATATGTTGTATATGAATAATTATAAATTTTGAAAAAAATATTGTGAAATCATTAAATGTTATTTTTTGAGAAAATGGACTAAAAATAATTATTCATAAAAAAATTCCAGAAAATTAGATAAATCATCTTGAATATTAAATTGGATTAACTTATGATATTTGAATGGTTATGCATGTATATCACATGACATTAAAGAATTTGTTTTACAAAATTACTGAAAAAAAATATTGTTACCATGTATACTTGGTTATACACTTGATTGTGTCCAGTTATTTAGATAACACTGATATATAAATACTTTCACTGGGTGAAAAAATTGATAAAGGAGACGGTATCGGTATTTTAGGTGGACCTAAGATATAGTTTGCTTAACCGAAATGAGGGTTTCACTGTAGGGTTCCCCGGGGATGACTGGCATCCATCTGATATTACTACTGTTACTGTTACTGAGTACCTAGCGGTACGTGCTTGGTTCAACACCAGGCATCTGGGGCCGTGGTCCCGGGTATGTACGGGACCCACCAAAGAACAGAACCCGTCTCCATCTATCAATTTCAAATAACAATATTCAATAATATACATCTGATGAAATATTACAGTATATAAATATAGTAAGCATGTAAATATTTAACTGTTACCATATATCACACTCATGCATTTTTATTTCATATATTTCACTGTAATGCCTGTTATGATATTAGCGATGTCATGAGTTCTATATATGTACATGTTATTGCATCCTCCCTTTATTTACCACTCACTAGGTCGCTTATTGATGACCCTGAGTTTACTTGCTCAGATCTAGGTTCAGAAGCACCTCAGGACCAGGAGTATTTTGAGCACGTGGTAGAACTTCAGGGCTAGTGTTTCATCCAGTTTTAATTATGAGGATCTTATGTTTTATGCATTTTATTTTCCTTAATGTAATAATGTAGACTTTTGTGACATTTTGTACTTGTGTAGTAAAGCTGGAATATGTAATAACTTTAATGTATTGAACTTTCTTGTATTGAGGCTTAGCGTATTAATTATAATACGTCGCCGGCTCTCGTCGCATACCTGAAATCGTGTATTATGGTTAGCGGGGCGTGACAGGGTTTTCTTGGTATCAGAGCCAGGTTTTTATTATTTTTCCTAGGGTATAGCCCGGCTCTTACCGACGATACAAGAATTTAATATTCCAGCTACAAGTACGAGGTGTTTATTTATTGATGCAATTTCTAAGATATTACTTTAATCTTCAGATCTTCAGAGCTCGACGTCCTTCATCCTCCCGGGTTGGTCCTCGTGATGAGGCAACTGATCTGATGGGCGTGCTTCGTGACATGATAGAGTCACACAACAACAGACGACACTCATGAGAGATGTTCTGATAGCGGTACAGCAGACAACCATGGTTGCTATGGAGAGAGCGATTGTACCTCGAGAGCCAAAACTTGAGAATGTTTCAGACTTCAGGAGGTTACAACTAGCAACCTTTACCGGGACTGAAAAACTGTCGGATGCAGAACAATGGGAGATTGATATGACCAATCTCTTGAATGCGGCTCGTGCTCCTAAGGATGATCAAGTGGAGATGATCAAGATCCAACTGATAGACGTGGCTCGGACTTCGTGGATTGCTGAGGAAGAACGGTTGGAGAAACTGGTCCCTTGGGAGAAGTCCACTGAGAGTTTTTACGAGCGATTTTTCTCAAAGACTGCTAGGAGGTAGATGGAGCAGCAATTCATCAATCTGCGATAGGAGTGCCATTCAGTAGATGAGTATGCCGTAGAGTTTTTGAGGTTGAGCCGGTTTGCTCCATATATGGTGGCAGATGAAGAAGACTGGGCCAACCGATTTCAGCAGGGCTTGAGACTGGACATTCAAAAGTTCCTGGTCACACAACAACTGGGGACTTACTCTCAGGTCCTTAGTGCTGCTCGCGGCTTCGAACAGGTAATGGAGAAAGAGAACAAGAGTAAGTTGCAGACAAGGCCACTGAAGCGACCTCTCGATCTGGTTACCAGGGGACCTCTAACTAGATTCAGTGTAGCCTCACCGAATAGACACCCGATCGCTCCTCCCCCATCAGCAATGATATGTGACTTCTGTCAGAGGTTGGGACATTTACGGAAGAATTGCAGGTTGGCTAATAGTCAATGCCTCGCTTGTGGATCCGGAGATCATCAGCAAGTAGACTACCCGATCAAAGGACAAAGGAGCACCATTCTCACTCTTGCAGCACCTGGAGTAAAGAAAAATCCTGCACCTGCAGGCAGAGGTACTCCGCTTCCCCCACATCGTCAGTTATTCGAACAGGCTCAGAGGAGGACCGGAGCAGGACGTGGGAGAGGCCATGCTTTTAATTTGACCGCAGAACAGGCAGAGGCATCAGAGGAGGTGGTAGCAGGTACCATTCTGGTTCAATCTTTTTCAGTTATATCGCTATTTGATTCTGGAGCTTCGCATTGCTACATATTCACTAGATTTGTCAAGATGTATTCTATACACTATGATGACACAGGCACTCAGTGGGAGATTAATACTGGGAATGAGGTCATAACCACTAATAGGGTATGTAAATCGTGTCCTGTAGAAGTCTGTGGGAGAAAGTTAAGTGTAAACATGTTTGTGATAGACACTAGTGGATATGACGTGATCTAAGGCATGACATGGCTTAGCAAATATCATGCGATGATTGATTGTCGAAGCAAGAATGTGATATTCAGACTTTTGCACCAGCCAGAGTTCCAGTTCTTTGGGGAATCGAAGGCGGCCAGGCAGCAACAACAAGAGAATTATGCCACTATCGAGCTCAGGAGGAGCCGATACCAATAGTGGAAGAATTCCTTGACGTGTTCTCAGAAGATTTACCAGGACTTCCGCCAGATCGAGACGTGGAGTTTGCTATTGAAGTTATTCCGAATACGACCCCAATCTCTAAAGCACCGTATCGGATGGCACCTGTGGAGCTAGCAGAATTGAAGAAGCGGCTGCAGGAGTACTTAGATAAGGGATTTATCAGACCTAGTGTTTCACCATGGGGAGCTCCAGTGTTGTTCGTAAAGAAGAAGGATGATAGCAGGAGGATGTGCATCAACTATCGAGAATTGAATAAGGTCACCATTAAGAACAAATATCCTTTGCCTAGGATAGATGACCTGTTCGATCAACTTAGTGGAGCTAAGATATTCTCGAAGTTAGATCTCCGGTCTGGATATCATCACTTGAAGGTGAAGAAGGAGGACATTCTGAAGACAGCCTTTAGGACTCGTTACGGTCATTATGAGTTTCTAGTGATGCCATTTGGAGTAACCAATGCTCCAGCAATTTTTATGGGCTTGATGAATAGGGTCTTCTCTTTGTTCTTAGATAAATTTGTGATCATATTCATTGATAATATTCTGATTTATTCTAAGAATGAAGAGGAGCATGCAGAACACTTGAGGATTGTGTTGCAGACCCTTCGGCAGGAGAAGCTTTATGTCAAACTGAGTAAGTGTTAGTTTTGGTTGAAGAACATGGCATTTCTGGGACATATTGTTTCAGGAGAAGGCATATCAGTGGATCCCAGTAATGTTCAGGTGGTGAAAGATTGGCCCATTCCAAAGTCGGCAACCGAAATCAGGAGTTTTCTGGGTTAGCTTGGTATTACCAGAGGTTCGTGCAGGACTTTTCAAAAATTGCCGGACCTCTGACCAGGTTTACCTGAAAAGGGAAAAAGTATGTATGGACAACAGAGTGTGCCGATGCTTTTGAAGAGTTGAAGAGCAAATTAATTTCGGCTCCAATCTTGAAGATGGCTGACGGGGCTGGAGGAATGGTCATCTATAGCGACACATCGAGATGAGGTCTGGCATGTGTACTAATGCAGCATGGACATGTGATAGCCTATGCGTCCAGACAATTAAAGCCGCATGAGAAGAATTATCCTACGCATGACCTGGAGCTGGCAGCAGTAATTTTCGCCTTGAAGATTTGGAGACACTATTTGTTGGGCGATCAATGCTGATTTATACTGACCATAAGAGTTTGAAGTATATCTTCACTCAAAAAGAGCTGAACATGCGGCAAAGGCGGTGGCTGGAGTTGATGGCCGATTGCGACATTGATCTCTAATATCACCCTGGAGAGGTCAATGTAGTATCGGATGCTTTGAGTAGGAAGCCTGAAATTTGTATGGTGATGCAGATTACTCAGCAAAAAGAATTGCTTAAGGAGATGAGACAGATGGAACTGATGGTGACACGGAGGACTAATGCTTCCGGATAGTTGATGACTTTGCAATTTCAGTCAACCTTGTTAGAGAAGATCAAGGAGGCTCAAAGTGGGGATCCTAAGATACAAGAATTCAGGAATCAAGTGGAGGCTGGACTGAGGACGGATATGCAGATCCATGGAGATGGGATCCTCCATTTTGGTGACAGAATTTGTGTACCGAAAGGAGAGGTTCGACAAGAAGTTTTGTCTGAAGCTCATAACTCAACATATTCCATACATCCCGGAGGAACGAAGATATAACAAGACCTGAAGCAGCGATTCTGGTGTCACGGAATGAAGAGAGAGATTGGTCGTTATGTAGCAAAGTGTCTAGTGTGTCAGCAAGTGAAGGCAGAACATCAGAGAACGGCTGGACTCCTTCAACCTTTACTGATTCCAGAGTGAAAGTGGGAGCACATCACTATGGATTTTGTCACTGCACTCCCCCGCAGTCCAAAAGGGAACAATGCAATATGGGTTATTGTCGACTCTCACGAAGTCAACTCACTTCATCCCGTTCAGACTGGGGCAGTCAACAGGAGTTATTAGCAGAGAAGTATCTGCAGGAGGTGGTTCGACTGCATGGTGCATTAGTCAGCATCGTGTTCGATAGAGATACCAGGTTTTATCTCACTTTTGGAGTAGTCTCCAAGAAAACTTGGGGACATGACTGAAGTTTAGCGTTGCATATCATCCGTAGACTGATCGGCAATCAGAGAGGATGATCCAGATTCTTGAAGACATGTTGAGAGCTTGCATGTTAGACTTCAAGGGGTCATGGGAAGACCATCTGCATTTAGTAGAGTTTGCTTACAATAACAGCTACCAGTCCAGTATTAAGATGACACCATTTGAAGCGTTGTATGGTAGAAAATGTAGGTCTCCTTTGTGGTTGGACGACATTAGTGAAATGATGTTGTTGGGACCGGAGGTGATCCAGCAGACAGTGGAGAAGGTTAAAATCATCTGGGAGCATCTCAAAGCAGCTTAAGACAGATGAAGCGATGGGCAAACTTGGATAGAAGACCACTAGAGTTTGAAGTTTGAGATTTTGTATTCTTGAAGATATCTCCTACGAAGGGAGTAATCAGATTTGGTAGCCAAGAGAAACTGAGTCCAAGTTTTATCGGTCCTTTTGAGATTCTAGAGCGAGTAGGAGAAGTGGCATACCGTCTAGCATTACCCCCATCTTTGGATGGTGTGCATGAGGTCTTTCATGTATCTCAGTTGAGAAAGTATGTCCGAAATGACAGTCATGTTTTGGACAATTCCAAGTTAGAGCTCAGGCCGGGCATGACCTACACTGAGAGACCTATGGCTATTCTGGATAGGACTACCAAAGTCTTGAAGAATCAGACCATTCCACTAGTTTTAGTGTCTTAGGGCAGGCGTTCCCCGGGAGAAGCGACGTGGGAACGAGAGGACGCCATCCGCGACCATTATCCTCATCTTTTTCACTGATAGGTATTTTTTTCTACTTCATGAATTTAATTTCGAGGACGAAATTTTTTTGTTAGGTGGGTATGATGTAATATCCATGTTCACTAATACCGTAGCAAATACTATTTATAAATTTTATATTATAGTATTAAAGTGGTTAACAATTGTTTAATAAAAGAAAGAAAAAAGGCCAAACCCATGTGAGATGGCTTATCAGTTAAAATTAAAAATGAAAATAAAATGTGCAATATTTTTGCTAAGGCTAAGCTTTGAACCCAAGAACCCATGCCTAAGAGCCTAATGACTTAACCACAAGGCCACACTTATTGTGATATCTACTCTTACATTTGATTTATTTTAACCCCCACTACAACAACTTCAACTCCCCCACTTTCTCCCACTCTCTCTAACTTCTCCTCCATCTTCTCTCCCACTTGTTTTCACTCTCTACAACTTCCCCTGGCCTTAAGGCACGAATTTCAGGGTGAGTTACAGGTGAGGGGAATTATATATTCATCTTCTCCTTACCAAAATCCTAGAAGAAAAAAAACATAGAAGAGAATACCCTACTCTCTACTGATTCTCCTTCATATCACCTCTTTCAACCCAACTAGAAGTAGATCAGAGCCTTGCTGGACATGGAGGGGACTTTTCAGGCTGAGAGGAAGCGTTTCTGGTAAGTAAATTTCTAACTAAGAGATTTAATTTTCGTTTAGGCATTTCGTCGAACAGATTGTGTACGTTGATTAGTAGCTTTGATTTTATCATGTAACACATAGGAAAAAATCCCATAAAATTTTGTAGAACTCCGTAAACATGCCCCTTAATTATCATGATTTTTATTTATTTTTATAAATTTTATTTAAGTAAACAAAAAAGAAGAAGAGAGTCACTGCTCTTGGCCTCTGGACGATGGCAGCGTTTGCTGCTCTCGACCAGGCCGAGAGCAGGCCTGGCCAGACGACCAGGCCTGGCCTGGCCAGACCCAGGCTAGGCCCGAGTCTGTTTTAACAGACCCGGGTTCGGGTCTGTTACAGACCCGAACCCGCCCATGTATTTAAAAAAAAATCAGAAAAAGAAAAGATAAAGAAGGGAAAAAAAGAAATAAAATAAAATGAAATTTATACATTTTAACTGTAGCAATAATACTGTAGCAGACCCAAACTAAGACTCAAATCCAGACCCAATACTGTAGCAGACCCATTACTGTAGCAACAGACCCGTTAAGGATTATTAATTATTTTTGCGCTTAAATTAATTCAGAAAAATTAAGAAAAATCAGAAGAATTCTAGAAAAATTTTTGTAAAATAAGAAATCAAAATGTGACTCAGTAAATTATTTTTATGGTCATATAACCTAGAATAACTCCAAAACTAAATATTTCTTATAATTATTACTTAAATTGAATGTAGATTATCCGAGTTAATTTGCAAATTCTATATTCGGATCCGTGACGATCTCATGTGAGTGTTTTTAATTATTTATGCATGAGTACATTTTACCACTGCAAAGTTTTGTTATTTATGCATTTATTTATTTAAAGGAAATTGTTTAATTGTTAATTTAGAAATTTTAAGCATGTAAAATAGTTAGAAAATTGTAATGTTCATGAAATAATTTTAGTGAGATGTTTATTCTCTGTAATATTTATTTATATCCTGCATGTAACATTTTATATGTTGTAGATGAATAATTATAAATTTTGAAAAAAATATTGTGAAATCATTAAATGTTATTTTTTGAGAAAATGGACTAAAAATAATTATTAATACAAAAAATTCCAAAAAATTAGATAAATCATCTTGAATATTAAATTGGATTAACTTATGATATTTGAATGGTTATACATGTATATCACATGACATTAAAGAATTTGTTTTACTGAAATTATTGGAAAAAAATACTGTTGCCATATATACTTGGATATACACACTGATATTGATTGAGTCCAGTTATTTAGGTAACACTGACATATAAATACTTTCACTGGGTGGGAAAATTGATAAAGGAGACGGTATTGATATTTTGGGTGGACCCACGATATACGTTGTGCAACCGAAATGAGGATTCTACTAAAGGGTTCTCGGGAATGACTGACATCCATCTGATATTACTACTATTACTGTTACTGTTACTGAGTACCACCTAGCAGTACGGGCCTAGTTCAGCGCCAAGCATCTGGAGCCGTAGTCCCGGATATGTACGGGACCCACCTAAAACACAGAACCCATCTCCATCTATCAATTTCAAATAACAATATTCAATAATATACATCTGATGAAACATTACAGTATATAAATATAGTAAGCATGTAAATATTTAACTGTTACCATATATCACACTCATGCATATTTACTTCATATCTTTCACTATAATGCCTGTTATGATATTAGCGATATCTTGAGTTCTATATATGTACATGTTATTGCATCCTCCCTTTTTTTTTTACCACTCACTAGGTCGCTTATTGACGATTCTGAATTTGCTTGCTCAGATTCAGGTTCAGAAGCACCTCAGGATTAGGAGTACTTCGAGCACGTGACAGAACTTCAGGGCTAGTGTTTCATCCAATTTTAATTGTGAGAATATTATGTTTTATGCATTTTATTTTCCTTAATGTAATAATGTAGACTTTTGTGACATTTTGTACTTGTGTAGTAAAGTTGGAATATGTAATAACTTTAGTGTATTAAACTTTCTTGTATTGAGGCTTAGCGTATTAATTATAATACGTCGTCGGCTCTCGTCGCATACCCGAAATCGTGTATTATGGTTAGCGGGGCGTGACAGTTAGGATATGACTTAGGATTTTGTAGATAAAATTAGGTTAACGGTTATGGATCTAATGGGTATAAGATAATGGGTTGGACCAAGACTAATGGTTATAGGTTAGGGAAAATGAAAAGGGATATATGAAAGAATAATAATAACAACCACACTAATATTAATATTTAATAATAACACCTAGCATACCCATAATAATAACAACAACAATATATATATATATATATATATATATATATATATATATATATATATATATATATATATATATATATATATATATATATATATATGTATGTATGTATGTATGTATGTATGTATGTATATGTGTGTGTGTACCTATATATATATATATATATATATATATATATATATATATATATATATATATATATATATATATATAATATATATATATATATATATATCAATAATAATAATTGTAACACCAATAATTTTAATAATAATTAATAAACATAATGAATTAATAATAATAACAATTACACTAAATATAGTAATTAATAATAATATCAATAATAATTATTTATCAATGACAAAACTTAAGATACATGACATAATAATAAATAATAATAATAATTAATCTCAAATAATAATAATAATTACTACCAAACAATAATAATACTATTAATTAATAATAACAATAACAATAACAATAATAATAATAGTGACAATAACTAATATCAATAATAGTAAATAATAACAAAAATAAAATTAACAATAATATAATAAATGCTATTAATAATAATTAATAATAACCATAATAAGAATGAAAATAATAGTAATAATAGTAATAATAATATCTCTAATAATATTAATAAGAAATAATAATAATCATAGTGAAATAATAATAGCAATTAATAATAAGAATAATAAAAAAATAGTAATAAGTAATAAAAATATAGATATGAAATAATGATAATAATATATAAAGCCAAATTACCATTTACTATCTTAAAAATAATTTGTATATTTAATAATAATAATAACTAAAAAATTAAGTTAAAAAATAATAAAATAACCAGTAAAACAAAATAAATACTTAAAAAAAATAAAAATACAGTATTGCTAATTAGGGATATTACAGATTTCACCTAGTAAAACTCCCGAAAGAATTACAGATGTGACTGGAATATTCAGATATTAAAAACATGATAAAATTAATTTAAAGTAAATGAATCTGCGAGAGATAAAAGAAAGTAGATTTAGCGATTCATCTGTTAGTTCAAAGTTGAAAAACTGGATATAACCGATTAGGAGTCACCAGATTCAAAATTTAGCTGCTCAGAGATGACGAACTTGATATAATAGCAAAAATTCTCACCATGGGGTAGGATAGAGAATTGGGACTCTTTTGCTCAGTGATCTTAGAGATATAACAACTTGAGCCAGGAAACAAATCCACTGTTCAGAAGTAATAATTAACATAACAGGGATCAAAAAGGGTGAGATCTGGGTACCCATCAGATCAGAAGTGATAGACTAGACATAATCAATCAGGAGTCACCGACTCATAAACTTACTGTTCAAAGGTAATCTTTAATTTGACAGTAAAAATTTCTACCCTGATATGGAGTAGAGAATTATGGACCTCTGTTCAGTGATCTTATAGATTTAACAATTTGAGTCAGCTTGTCTGTTCAATGATCTTATAGATATAACAGCTTGCATCATAAGAAGAATCCACTATTCAGAGGCCATACAGGCATAGGGATTACGATGAACTTTATCTGTTCAGTAATTTATAGATATAATAGGCTCGGTATCACCAAGATATGGGTCCTATCTATTCAGAGGTGACATAGACATGATAGATTAGAAACCCTTAAAATTAGTGAGAGAATTCATTGGGGATTAAGATAATTGTCCACACTGAACTGCAAGAATGTCCGCTGAGGATAGTGTCGAATAAAATCTCATGAAAAGTTTAGCTCCTCGGGGAATCTTATAGGGGAAAATAACATCCCCTCTGATGTTTTGAGGGAGAGTCGTCAGAGGCAATCATTAACGTGACAACTAAATACCTGCTTGGGAATGAAAATTCTGTGAGGATTTTATAGAGAATTCAGCATTCTTTGAGATGTCAAAGGAAATCATTAACGTGACATAAAGGACTCCATGAGAAGTGTATAGGGAAATTAGGATTCCCTAACACTCTGTGGGGGAATCTGTGAAGAGCTTATCAAAGGTAATCTTTAACGTGATATTATTGACTCTACATAGAGCAATCACCGTTCTCCGTGAGAGAATTGTCAGATGTAATCATTAATGTGACAATTAAAAAAGACCTCACCGGGGAGTGACAATCCCATGTGGATTTTATAGAGATCTCAGCTCCGTTGGGGAATTTTGAGTGAGATGTCAGAGGTAACTATTAATATAACATAAAGAACTCCATGAGGAGTATTCATAAGGAAATCAACGTCCCCTATGTTGTTTCCCTTAGTTTCCGATTGCTGACCACGCCTTGATATGAATGTGGAACACTGAAAATTTTTTGCCAAGATACATCACAAGCTTTCTTCAATGAGTTTGACTTAATAAGTCATCAGATAAATTTATTCAATCAATTTATCTGAGTGTCTGGATGAATTAGTCGTGAAGTCGAGCTTCGTTCCATCAAAAAAGAAGCATGCTCGACATCAAAATATTACCTATTCTTCCAAATTGGAAGGATACATGTTCATGTATATTAGAAAAGAGTGACAAGGCTAAAATTGGGAAAGACCCATATATCTTTGAAAAGATAATGAATGATGACTAGAAGAAAATTGTCATAGGAATTTAGTCTATGCCAAATGTTGACATTATGCGTCATGGTCTCTTTATATTCTTTCAACTCCATGTTAATGAGTGGTGATGTAGTATTCCAATTGTTTTGGATTCCAAACCCTAATCCATTGATTAGAAAAGGGCAAACATATCATTCCGTAGAAGGAGATTGACAAGTGAAAATTTTACTGTCAGAGGTGTAAGTTTTAACATTACGGTTTTGATTTGTAATTCATTCCGTTGAGCAGGTGATTACAGTTCTTTGTAAATCTACCATTCCATGAAAAAGAATTGGTAGAAGATTTTGGTGGGATAATGCGGGACCAGTTCCCATAGGATTTTTAGCAAATCCTCAGCTATCAACATGTTTGTTTTGCCTTCACCAACTACCATTTGAGTTGGGCTAGCCATACTATTTCTCTCAGTATGATGAGTTGTCGATGATTTTCGTAAGGCCTAAAAGCCAATATTTTTCTCTATCTTAGCCGTTAGAGGCATTGGATTAATACATTACTTTAAGTAAATTTTTTCCTGGAGTAACATATGGTGTACTTCCGAAGAAATGATCTCGACTGTCCAGAGGTAGCTGTTGAACATGGCAGTCATAGGACGGTTACCGTTATGAGCAGTACTTCTTCAAGAGCCCGCCATTGATGGGCGTTGTTAGTTAATCTCCTTCACAACTGTCGGGGATCAAAAGGGAGAATAGAGACTTATGATATTAAGAACTCCGTGGGAGATTAGCGTTCCTCGTGGGTTTTTTTTCTTATATGATCAGTTGCCACACTCTGATATGAATGTGAAAACACTGGAAAAGCTCTAAAACGATGCATTATGAGCCTTCTTTTATGAGTTCAGCTTGATAAGATATTAGATAAACTCGTTCAATCAGTTTATCTGAATGTTTGAATGAATGAGCTGTGGAATCGAGCGTTGATCGATCTAAAAAGGAAGGAGGTGATATAGACATGCCACCATTACATCTAGAAAATTCAGGCTAGAAAAGCCATCCTTTTGGATCGAGATGAATGATCGAGAAGAAGAGTGCCTAAAACTGTTGCCTAGATATGCTCGACTTCAAAATATGACCTGTTCTTTCAAATTGAAAGTGGATATGGGTCTATATACTATAGAAGAGTGATAAGGCTAAAACCGACAATAATGCCTTTATCAATTCTTTAATGTTCACATCATGCATCATTGTCCTTAACATCCGCTCAGCTCGATGTCGGCAGTAGAGAAGAGTGATAAGGCTAAAACTGACAATTCGTCTTTATCATCTCTACAATGTTGACATCATGCATTGTGGTCTCCCCACATGCGCGTGACTCGATGTCGATGGGTGATGGTGCAATCTTTTTAAGGAAGTACACTCTTCTTTGGTGCTCTCCCAAACATCTTGGATCCCAAACCCTAATCCATCCAACCAATCAGAGATGGTCGAGGTCGATCTCGCTTGGGAAAGAGGGTTCATTAAAGGGATGGAATAGTTAGACTGTTCTGATTAAGAGATCAGAGGTATAATATTAACATGATCAGGAATAGTACTTCTTTAGATACTTTTCATTGATCGACATTATGAGCGTTGGATTTGTGAGGCGATAAGCTTCATTTGAGTAGACTGTCTCTACTACAAAAGGTCCTTTCCATTTGGGTTGAAATTTACCTTTGGTCTTGTGAGCCATGATCATGAGTCATCTGATAGCTAAGACCAAGTCTCCTTTCTGGAAGACTCTCTCTTTGACCTTTTTGTTGAAGGCTTTTGACATTTGAGCTTGATATACCTTAATACTTTGTTGAGCTTGTAATTGTTTCTAGTCTAATGCTTCAAGCTCTGGAGACGTAGTCGATCGTTGTCCCTTTGTGTCATTTTAGCTGCTAAAGCAAAACGGAGTGATGATATATGAATTTCTGGGGTTATGACTGCTTCATACCCGTATAACAGAGAGAAAGGCGTGTTGTCTGTAGAAGTTTGGACCGTCATTTGGTAGGCCCAAAGACATTCGCTAAGCTTCTCATTCCAATCTCTCTTTCTTACAGAGACAAACTTTTTAAGGAGCTTAATGATCGTCTTGTTGAATGCCTCCACTAACCCGTTAGCGGTGAGGTTGTAGGCAGTTGAAGATACATTCTGAATTCGATATTTATCATAGAACTGGCAGAATAATTAACTCACAATTTGGGGGCCATCGTCATGGATGATCCTCCTTGGACACCAAACCGATGAATGACATTGTGTTTGATGAATTTAATAACATTGGTACTTTTAACTTCAGCGATTGATATAGCTTCTGCCTATTTTAAATCTATTCGGTTATAGTAAGGATGACCCAATAACCTTTTGCCGATGGAGGACTAATGGATCATATAACATTGAGTCCCCATACTTTAAATGGCCATTGATTGCACGCATTTATTGCATTATTCTTTATAACATTTTCACATTTATCATGTAATAAATCTGTTAAATTTCTTATCTTAAATGTCTATTTTGCAGAAGATAATCACGTGAGAAAGAGGATAAAATCAAATAAATATCAGTTAAATTCAGATTTAACTAAATTTATTTGGTTAGGAAGGGTGTTCCTAAATCCAGTTGGTTAAACTCAGCTTTTGGTGAACTAAGTGGTTAAAGTTAAAGATCAATCGAGAATAATGTCAAATCCAGAGTCCAAATTCAAAATTTAAAGGGATAAATGAATAGAGAGAAGATCAACTGATGAGATGAAGCAATTTTGACTCAGATTCTGACTGGATCATTTTAGTATTTGAATCATACTAAAATATATCCAGTCAGAATCTGAGTCAAATACTAAAATGTATCCAGTCAGAATCTGAGTCAAATACTAAAATGTATCCAGTCAGTTTTTGATGAATCAAGTGGTTAAAGCTAAAGATCAATCGAGGATAACGTCAAATCCAGAGTCCAAATTCAAAATCCAAAGGGATAAATGGATAGAGTGAAGATCAACGGATGAGATGAAATAATTTTGACTCAGATTCTGACTGGATAATAAACCAACTTCCCCTATCTTCATACTCCTCTACCCTCTGCATTTCTCCTATAAATACCTGCAACCTCAAAGGCAAAGAGAAAGATCATGCAACAATAGACTTTAAGCCAGTTTTTCCTTCTTTTTAGTGTAGGTTTTTATTTTTCTTTTTATGTAATTTTCAATTTTATTTATGTAATTCAGAGGAGATCAAAGTTTCATAGGAGAACGAGAGTGAAACTTGTACTGAAAATGATATCGGGGTAAGTTGTTCTTCTTTTCACTTATTGTTACAAGATTAAATTTATACTTGCATTTGTAAGTTCTTCTTTATTTTTGTGTTCTTCCTCTTCCTTTCTACTTTTCTTCTTTTGGTATCAATTGCTATCCAAGTGAGTCTTATAGTATCGAAAGAGCCTTGCCTATGTGAGTGCCACTGATAGCTCATGACGATAGATTTTTAGTCTCATTCTATATCATTTCATACTTGTATCATCTTAATGATGTAATGTGGAAGAGACGGGAATCAACTCTTACGGGCTATGCGCTGATCGCCTCTACTTTAAGGTAACATCATTGCCACAGATTCAAGGTAAGTATTGGGCCAAAGGAGGTAAGTAACTTTTAACTTTCTTTTCTTTTAATTTTAGTTTAGATCACCAACACCAACTCTTTTATCACTCTTTTCGATTTCTTTATATATATATCTATTTCTATTTTCTCCATCTTCTCAATCTACCACCTTCTTCCTAACTTAACTGTAACTTATTTTTCTTTTATTTAAAGAACAAAAGAAGAATTTTAACCATTCTTTGTAACCTAAAAGAGAACTTACTAAAAAGCTTCCATCGCTAGTTCCTCCTTGTGGATCACGACCCATATATCCACTTGCTATCGCGATAGTATAGAGTACTTGCATACTCTGTTATTAATTTTAAAATTCTATATTCTTGTGTGCAGCTAAAAGCATCAATCAGCCATGAAGCAACCGTGAGGTGGAGCAACTCCACGGGTTAGTGTATGAAATCTGTATGTATTTGATAAGCTTTACACCATTTTGCATATTACACTGCGTCGGTGATCATCGTTCCCAATAATAGCCAAGTCTGTGCGGTCTATCTTTTAGCTTCGGACTTGGTTGATTAGCCCCACGTATACCGTCATGAGCTTCTTTGGGTACTTCTTGTGCCTATGAGTTGGATAGGCAGCGAAGAAGTACTACATCATAAGAGCGACGATAAAGTGTCTTCACCTATGGATCCTATAAAAATGAGGATATTTTCATCAAATGGAAGTCACCTTTTTAGGATCATCTGGCAATATACCATGCAGGGCATAGTCGATGATAGAGAATTGCCAATCCCTAGGCTCGAAGGTTGTTGAGGATGCATGAACTTCGCTAACCTCTAAGCCGTACTTTGGATAGAAGAGATGATGAGTAGCTACCATAAGACGGTAACTGGTATCGACTGGTAGGGCCAATGTGGCCACCAACACAGCTAGAGCGTCTGCCTTCATATTCTGGAGATGAGACATATGGCTGATGTAGAAGCCAATAAATATGTCAGCCAACTGGATGGCTGCTTGGTGATAAGGCATCATGTCTTCATGGTGAACCTCATACTCTCCTTTGATTTGATTAATGATCAACTTGGAGTTACCATAGGCTTTGAGATATTTTACCCTAATTTGTTGAGCGAGTTCGAGGGCATTGAGTAAGGCACTGTATTTAACCTTATTATTGAAACATAATTCCGTTAATGAGAAGACACGAGGGAGAACGCGATCGTTTGGAGAAACAAACACCACCCCCACTCCGGCGATAATTTTGCCTTTGGGGCCCTGTCTTAATGCACTGTCAAAGAACGTTTGCTATACATCATCACTTGAGGTCATGTTGCTTCGATGACCTCATCTAGGATATCTTTATACATCTTTGAAGTTTATGAAACTAGATGAGCTTTAAAGAAGTCTGCAAGGGCTTGACCCGTAATCGCCTTCTGGGGTTCGAAGGTCATGTCGTGTTGGGACAGTAATATGACCCAATTAGCCAATCTTGAGTTCAAAGAACTTGTTTTCATCATGAGAATCTATAGAGGATTGACTTTAAAAATGACATGAATAGTTTGTCCGACCAAATAATGTCGTGTCTCTGGATAATGAAAACAAGAGCAAGGCATTCCTTCTTGACTGGGTTGTAACAACTTTCAACCCTAATCAAGGTTTGGCTTAGGTAGGAGATGGCTTACTCAAAATCTTTATCATTCTTCTGTGCGAGCACAACACCTAAAGAATAATACATGGCTCTTACATAAAGTAAGAATGATTTCTCTGAGACGGGAGCTATTAGAACTGGAGCCTTGGTGAGGTATTCTTTGATGTCCTCGAAAGCTTTTTGGCAAGCGTATCCCAGATGAAAGAGCCACCCTTCCTCATTAACCGCATAAATGGTTGATTGCGACCCGATAGATTTGTGATGAATCTTCAGATATAGGCAAGCCTATCTTGTAGAAATCTAAGTTCCTTGAGGTTTCTCGGAGGCTACATAACTTGAATTGCTTTAATCTTGTCAGCGTCAAGGTGAATTCCTCTGGACGTGACAATGAATCCAAGAAACTTACCACTTGACACTCCTAAGAAGGACTTCGTTGGGTTCATTTTTAGCTAATGAGTCCGCATGAGATCAAACACCTTTATTAGGTCATGGAGATGGTTATTTTTGTTGCGATTTTTAACTGCAATGTCGTCAACATAACATTCCCGGTATTCTGTAAATGATCACGACTAATTATGCTTATTGCACATTGATAATTTGCACCGACGTTCCTCAAGCCAAAAGACAATACATTATACCCCCAACAGTATTCAAAATGAAGTATGTTTTTAGTCATCTGGGTACATTTTGATTTAGTTGTACCCTAAAAAGTTATCCATAAAGGACATCCTTTTGAAACTGCATGTGTTGTTAATTATGACGTCAATGATGGGCTATAGAATTTTGTCCTTAGGACAGGCTATATTAAGGTCATGAAAGTCAATGCAGACTCTGATCTTTTCATTCTTTTAAGAACGGGGACAATATTAGAAACCCAGTTTGGGTGATGTTCCTCTCGAATGAAGCCACTTTCGATGAGTTTGTGCATTTCGATTTCGATCGCCTCCATTATGTCATGATGAAACTGTCGCTGCTGCTACTTACTGGTTTAGCGTCCGGTCTGATATTGAGACAATGCATGGTCACCTGAGGGTTGATACCAGTCATATTTTCATAGCTCCAAGCAAATACATCTATATATTCTTGTATAAGAGATATAAGATCTTGCTTTTCTATTGGCGACAAACTTTCGCTTATTGAGATGAGTTTCAGGTGTGTTTGATCACCCACATCGACTTGAATTACTTTATCATTGGTAGGAGGTTTGCATTGTTCGAAACACTTCTCCTATTGGAGATCAAGGCGTTGAGCCCATGGATCGGCATCGAATGACTCAATATTTTCATCTTGCTCCACCTGATCGATTGCCATCATATTGGCGAAGATATTTTTACACTAACATCAAATTCTCAGTCCAAAGAGTCTGAGGAATGCAATGGTAGAGATCTTTCATACTCTAATTTAGATTGAGTAGGTGGAGTAACATATCCCACTATTTGCGTGTTTAATCATAATAGTTGGCAGGCTTTCCTTTCGACATAAAAAGTTGCAAAGGGATGTGCCATCTCTTTTAAAAATTCAAGCCTTCACCACGATGTGGATCGTATCCCATCTCTTCCATCATACAGTGTGCTGATCGTGCATATAAAAGAATTGTTGGGGCTCTAAGTCTTCATCCGAGTCATTGGATATAGTAATCCGAGGTCGGACTCTGCGAAATATGATTGGCGATTGGCCCTTCTTTGAAGATGAAACTATGAAGATAGATCCATCATTATTCTCTATGTGCATGCATGTCGTTGTCATAGGCAGAGGCATGAACAAGGGACTCATGTCAATAGGACTATGTACATCGTCAAAATATAAAGAATAATCAAAATTGAATTTTCATTAAGAACCCAATCGCCATCATTTTCGGTGGAATTATTACAATCAAGATCATTGAAGTATACGACAATTGGTTTTTCATCGAAGGTAGCCATTGGATCTTCTCCTGATTCTGAGTCCGCTTTGTTGCCGCTATCGATGCTGTCTAGTAACACTTCTTTCACTACTTTACCATTTCTCTTGATAGAGTAGAGAATCGGTAAAGTAGTTTTTCACTCCCTTAAATGGCTGCATTTCAGCAAACACCATCCTAACCATCGCCTTATCGTCTATATATTTGAAGCATTGATAGAGGGTGGATGGTACAATCAAGTTGGCGTAGATCCAAGGCCGCCTGAGTAAAAGATTATAAGGCATGTCGCCATCAATTATGTAACACGTCACTTTTGACTTTAAATCTCCAATTTGACATCAGAGACGGATCTTACCCAAAGGGTGACTACTCCTAGCATTGAAGCTGTATTTTATTATAGTCATCGTCGACAACCTACTCAGAGGGATGCCAAGAAAATATAGGAGTCTTTTGGGGATGATACTTAAAGCAGAACCTGGGTCGACTTGGATTCTCTCAATGCATGTGAATCCAATGTACCCTGTATATTATAGAGGTCGGTCATATCGATTATCTTTGAGGAGCATGCCCTCAGGAGTGAAAATGATGCATGGTACCTTCTGCTGTACCAAATGACATTGGGGACATGGAGCCTCGTTATCATCAGTAGGGATTGAAGGCACTTATGCCAGAAAAGATTTTGAGTCAGCAAATGCATCCTGAGTGCCTCTCTTGTTTCCTTGGAGAGGTGGAGTAGCTCGTGCAACATAATATGGGCTGAGATATTGGCCAATTGTGCCAATATTTCAAAGCAAAAAGGGATAGAGTCCCTAAGGTTATTCTTCAAAGATTTATCAAATCCAACCTCCTTTTGCTTCTCTCTGTCTAAGGGCATAGGAGCCTGGACAGGTGCAGCAGTTTCCAACGTTGTTGCCAGCTGTATTCCATCAGGATCAGGTCATACTATCATAAGTACTGCTTATCAGATGAGTGCCCACCAGTTGCGCGGTAGCGGGCTGTGCTGCATGATTAGTCATCAATTTTGCATTTTATTATCATTCCTGCCCAATTTATGAATAAAATACTGTTATTAACCCGTTTTTGATCTCTTGTGTGCAGATTATAATGTATAGGGAAAAAATGAGAATAAGAGCTTAATTAAACCCATTTTCAGGTAATTAATCAAGATTTCTTGGAGGCCAAGGTAAAGAACTTTAAAAAGATACATTGGATCTTGAAGACTGTACCTGGAGAAAATATGGATCCAAATACAAAGAACAAATCATATATAGAAACTTCTTGCTGCTCAGTGAGAAAGTGGCCAAAAGATCAGGGCCATTGGCCCTGATCAAACTGCGCAAATGCGGCTATGGCCGCGTTTGCATGACGTTGGCGCTGATCTTCGACACATCGCTTCGTCCAGCAAAACCTAGGTCCCTATTGTCTATAAATATTGGATAATGAGCCAGAATTTAGAAGAAGAGAGCAGGGATTAGGGTCTTCTCTCTTCTAGTGTAGTTTAGGATTTTTTTCTTTTTTTCTTCTTTTCTTTTGTATTTTCTTCTTTTCTTTATAGATCTAGGATTAGACCGGAGATAGATTTATGAAAGAAAGAGATATTTATTGTATTAGATAATAACAATCTATGAAAGTTTCCTCTTTTCTCTTCATTGCTTCTTCTTTAATCTCTTTCAAGATGCTTAGTTAAATTTTCCCTCATGGTAATCTCACTACTAACCTACTAATTCTCTAACTCTTGATTGATAATCTATATGAATCTAATAGCATCATATAAGACCTTGACCTTACAAGAGCCATTGATAGTTCATGATGAAGGGTTCTAACTTCTAACTTGCTAACTTACAACTAATATTCTTATTTCATGCTTGCCTCTAGCCAGTTTTGATGATTTAATGTTTACATTAGCTTGCTTATGATATAAGATTGATTTCATCCACTCACCTTTGGCTCATATAATTTGTGCACTTGCTTCTTATCCTATGCTTGCTTTCTAATGGATCTTGATGGGTTGATGTTCAAGTTTACTTTATGAAGAAAAGTTGAGGAAGAAGAACAATTTTATGGATCATGCTTTAAAAAGCTTCTTGAAGTCAAGCATAGTAGTTGCCAAAGATCCAATGTGAGGCACCTATCATTTAAGAGGGTTGTGTGATTAGTGGGAGCAATTAGTAGTGAGTGATCCATAGGTTTTTCTTTTCTTATAAATTTATTTTCAAAACCACTTTTCAATCACTCTATTATATTTTTATCATTGTTTCATCTTCTTCTCCTTCTTCTACTTCTTGTTTTCTTTTCTTTTTCTTTATATTCTTTTGAAACATAGAAGAACTCTTTTAATACAATCGTGAAATACTGAAAAAGCTTCTATCGCATCCCGTCCCTGTGGATTCAACCTGCAAAGCCACTATTGCTATCACGGAGTATCGAGAAAGCTAAAGCGCACACACATAAAACTCAGAATTTTAAATACATATTTCAGTGCACGATTTTTCTTCGATCACTGTGAAGGAAAATTTATCTTTTTTAGAGCTACCGAGAGAAGCTATCATTGCCCTGTCATTGTCTTGTGTAAGGGGATGACATTGCAAGATTTCCCTTTGAGCTTGGGTTGATTCGGGTCACATTGCTCATCATTGACAATGTTCGGGTGTACCCAAATGATCTTTCTGAATTTTGTTGTCAATAGGATGGAGCTCTTAGCCTCCTGCTCTTTGGCCAGCGGATCGATAACTTCCAATCTCACTTTAGGGACAGGTTAACCCATCCAGGATGGTTACCTTCGGGAAAGTCCCGAAATTAAGAGTCACCATATTGGTGGTGATTTTCTTGTGTTCGGATTTTAACGTCAGAACACCAGCGTCAATCAATGCTTAAATCTTATCCTTAAGGATGAAATATTTGTTGGTCGTATGGTGAACCATCCTGTGGAAGAAACAATACTTGGGATCATTTGTAAGTCCAACTTTGTCAGGGCGCCGAACTTCCGGTAACTTGAGCTTGTTACTCTTGTTGAGCAAATGAAAGATTGTTACTACCTGCTCATCTTTGAAGGAGTATTATTTATGAGAAAACTTGAACTCCGGGTTGTTGTTAGAATTACTCCTTTTCTGCTTCAGCGAAGCCTTCCCAAATAGTTCAACAACCATATTTTCTTTCTCCTTGGCTTGGAAAGATTGGGTTGTGTCTCGTCTCTTGCTGTAACCCCCCATTTATTCTTGGCATTGAGGTCTCAAATATTTTAGCCGATTTCTCAGCTATTTTAGCTTGTTCGACAAGTTCTTTCCATGTATGGGCCTTGACGACCCCCATTCGAACTTTCACCTTATCGAGGAAGTTATGCCTGCATGTTTGGAGCAACATGGGTAAGGGCATCCCTGCAGGACAATGAGAGAGAGGCTGCAGAATTGTTGGCTCAAGGTTGCCATCACCAGTTTCTTGTTTTGATAATAACAAAACTTATATAGTTATTTAGTGCTAATCAAGTTCAAGTGTTTAAGTATTTTTCAGGGCTCAAGAAGATTCAAAGTATTTCTTCCTTAAAAGAAAGGTATTGAAGTCTCAAGCTACTCAAGAATGGGATTTAAGTTAGAACAGTCAAGATTCACTATTTGGAGAAGCTGATCACACACGTGTGTTGCATGTTTTCATATCATATGTGTCACACTGCTGCATTTTTTATTAAATAAAACTCTAGTATTAATGTATTTTCATGTTTAATGG
This sequence comes from Agave tequilana, assembly GCA_038442645.1. Classification (NCBI taxonomy): domain Eukaryota; kingdom Viridiplantae; phylum Streptophyta; class Magnoliopsida; order Asparagales; family Asparagaceae; genus Agave; species Agave tequilana. The sequence goes on along the minus strand of JAVJIF010028109.1, from coordinate 11,352 downwards.
CGTGTAGGGTAATTAAGGAACAAAAAAAGAGATAGACAAATTTATCCAATTAAATCTAAAAGTTCAAAAATAAGGGATCAATTCAATTCTAGAGGTTCTAAAGACCATCTTATTTGAAGACCAGGTATAACAGATAAGATAATATCATTCAAATTTAAAGAAAAAATGATTAGAAGAAGACCCTATCGGTTTCACTAAGGATAAAGAGATAGATCGTCAAATCTAAAGCTGAAATTTAAAATTTAAAAAGATAAATGGATACAGAGAAGATTAACGGATGAGATGAAGCATTTTAGACTCAGATTCAGACTGGATACATTTAAGTATTTGAATTATAACTTTCACTATTGAAACTCAAATCTGATGATTCAAAATGATCTAGAAAGAAAATTTAAAGGGCTACAATCCTTACGTTGGTCACTGTTTCTAATTCTATAAGTTGATAAGTTATATTTAGCAATTAACACGCCGACAAGCTGTAAATCAAAATTGAATATTCACACAAATCAAATTTGGAGATAAGGGGAGGATTCAAATTCAGAAATAGCCAGCTCTCCTTATCTTTTGACTCATTTCCTTATCCATTTCTATCTTATAAATACCCCACACATCAGAGGCAGAGGGACAGAAGACGAGTTTAAATTTTTCTCTTTATTTTAAGGTTTAAGATCATTGTTAGATAGTTAATGAGAAGTTGTATCTCAGTTTTTAATTTGTAGTTCAGTCCAGAGACAAGTGAGAGAGAGGAAAAAGTGATTGTAATCTGAAGTTGAATTGACATCAATAAAGAACAAGACCTCTCTTCTTCTCCAATTCACGGGTATGTTTCATTCAATTTACATGTCTTATTTTACATCAATCATAAGTAGCTAAGCGTTTTTCTGGGCTCGCTAATCTATCTCTTCTTCCTCTCTTCTCTTGATTGGTTTTCATGAAAGCAACCCCATTTGAATCATTGGTATGCTTAAGTCAATCTCTGTTCTTGAAGGCATATGAGGATGGATGTTAAACTTTAAACATTTATTTTAAAAACACAACTATTTCTAAATTATTTTTATTCCATACTTGCTTCCTCGTTTGATGGTTTAACATTATATTTTCAATATTGTGTAAAAAAGTTTTCAGTCTTTAAAACAAAACCATCTTCTTTGTTTTACTTGAACACTCAAAGGAGACTTCGTGTTTTGCTTATGACTAGAGTGAGGCAATAAAACTTTCTTAAGAAAATTAGATAGTTGAGTTGAAGATTAGCGAGCCCGGATCTTTTTCATAAGTTAAATCACAACAAAATCACTCTCAAAGCATTTTCTAAAAAGTCATCTTCTCCAAAACTTTCTTCAAATTTTTAAGTTTTTTTTAAATCACTTCTCTACTCTCCATTTTTCTTTTCAACTAAAAACACCAACACCAATCTTTATTTTTAAAATGATACATCGAAACGCTTTTATCGCATTCCTCCTCATGGACACGACCCGTCAGCCAAAAGCTACACAGTAATTCTCACTGCATTTTCTTGCAATCAGAAGCCCACTAGAAGATTGCTTGAAGACATGTAGAACCTATGTAAGAAAATAGTATGTTTAAAAAATAGGGTGTAGAAATGATGCTCAAGAAGTCACACACACACACACACACAAAATACAAGTTTTCAAAATATAGGTTTTAATATCTACTTTTTCTCATTTTGGTATTTTACAAGGTTTAGTGTTTGATACATGTCCTATACTTTTTCAAGTTTATATATCATGTATCCTAAGCCTATGTATTGCCAAATTTTTTTTATAACTATCACATAATATTTATAAATTAGTTTAAATTCATTTTACCAAAAAATAGAGCTTTTAGGCTTGGTCGTCGACCGGGCAGTCGACCAAACCACGGGGCCATTTTGGCCTCAGCCGGTGCATGCTGTGCACGTTTGTCGGGTGATTGGCCGGTCGACCGGCAAACTTAGCGGTCGACCGGGTGGTTGATCGATTGGCACTAGCCTAGTCTCGGTTGAGATCGGTCGACCGGGCGGTCGACCGACGCTAACGGTTAGTTTTAAACTAATTGAACTAGTGGTTAACCGGGCGGTCGACTGATGTTCTGGCACAACTATAGTAACAACTAGTTTTTGAAAATCTGTTTCTTTGACTTTTTTTTCTAACGGGTATATTTGCCCTTTTTTGGTCTAATCTCTCTCTCTCTCTCTTAATGACCTGATAGGCTCTCCTAACTGTATTTTATATTTGCCTATATATAGGATTCATTTATAGAGGATTACTTACAATTAGTTTTTGAAAAATATTTAAAAATTAAGTTTATTCAAGAGAAAAATTTTCAAGTTTTCTTCTTTCAAGTGCTCTCATTTCAAAACTAATTTTTGCAAGTTTTCAGCTCTTAAATTGATTCATTTCAACTAATTTTCTCTTTCACAAACTTCTTGAGCTTCTTCTAACATTAAATACTATAGGAAGTTATAAAAGGGATTATTTGTGATATTTGTGGTCACTAAGAGCTTGTAAACCTCATTAGTTTTGTGCTACCTCTTGTGTAGAAGATTGAGAGTTGGAGTTGCATACTCCAGTCTTGTGTAGACCTTATAGTTTCTTTGTACAGACTCTTTTGTGAAAAGATTATTAGTGGATAGTGAAATTTTTTACACGATGAAGGCGAAGACGTAGAGGTTGGTGCTCGAACCTCGAAACAAATTTCTTATATTTGTGATTGCTTTCTCTCTTGCTATTACTCTTTTTCAATTGCTTGCACTCGTGTTTTTGCATTTATTTCACTTGCTATTCATATCTAGCATCATTCATTCTTGTCAGTTTTTGCTTTCTAAATCAAGAAGGCAATTGAGCACCCAACTCATTGTTTAAAGGAATATAGAGAAGAAGTTCTTGAGCCTTTCATTGGGAATCCGGTTTCACTTCTTGATTTGAGTTGACCGTTTGCATCATTCATATTATTAATTGTTGCATTTTTGTATTTTGACCATTATATTAATATTTACCTATTCACCCCCTTTAGGTGTTCTTTCAATTGGTATCAGAGTCTTGTACTCTAGTTTTTTTTAGTTTAACCACCTTAGAGAGATCCATAAACTAATCACTTATTTGCTTGTTCACTACACTGGTTTACATGGCCGAAGATTTTCTCCACCAAAGTTTGATGGCCTTAACTTTCCCATATGAAAAGTTAAGATAACCATTTTCTTGCAATCCTTAAGAAGTCGCGTTGTAAAGGTGGGACTAAACCTTTTAATATACCCGATGGTGATGAGGACACATGGTCCGAAATTATCACAAGGAAATTTTATGCTAATGCAAAGGCCCACTATGCATTGCTTTAAGCCTTGAATAATGATGATATTGCTAGGGTTATTCATTGCAAATCTGCCCATGAGATTTGATCACACTTAGTTGCAATGGACGAGGAGACATCACATTCCAAGAAAGCTATGGTTAATCTCTTGCATTCCTAATATGAAAATTTTGCGATGAATAAAGAAGAATTAATTGATGACATGATTACTAAATTTACTAAAATCACCAATGGTCTTGCTTCTTTTGGTGATCGAATTAATAATGACCAAAAGGTGAGAAAAGTCATCCGAGCTCTTCCACCATCATAGGAAGTGAAAGCCGCAACTTTGAAAGAGCTCAGTGAGAAAGAAGAGATGGAGCTCATTGATCGTTTTGACAATCCCATGACCCATGAGATGAAGAGGAAAGCAAGAGAAGAGAAAGCACCACAAAAGAAGAAGATGTTAGCCTTCAAGTCCACTCCTACCATTTCTGACGAAGATGAAGAAGAAGCTGATGACGAAGATCTTTTCCTCCTGTTTAAGAATGTAAGGAGGATGTACAATAAGGCAAAATTCAACAACCGGAGAAAATGGTAAGACAAGGAGGATAAAAAGATTGCATGCTACAATTGTCGGAAACATGGACATGTTATTGCCGATTACCCAGAGAACAAAGCAAAGCCCACAAACTTCAAGAAGTCGTATACGAAGAAAGCTCTAAAGGCTACATGAGACTCGAAAAGCGAATTCGAAGTGGAGGTTGACATGACTCATGTGTGTTTCATGGCAAATGAGAACACACTGCAGGTAACATTCGAATCTTATCTAGATGAATGTGAACTTTCTATAGATGAATTGGGTGAAGCTTTTGAAGAGTTGTCTAACAACTATGACTTTCTCAAAAAGAAATATTTGAAATGAAAAAAGAAAATGAATTTCTCCAAAATCAAATAGTTGTACTTTCAAAAGAAAAAGAGGTTTTATCCTCCACATTTCAAAACACATAAAAAGACTGATTATTACAAAGTGTCTTGTCAAGCTAAATTTCCTATGATTGATGAAAATAAAACTTTCACTTTGAAAAATAAAATTAATACTTTAAGCATTGTTTTGCAAAGTATAAATTTGATAAGACTAGATTAGATGCTATATTTTCAAAGAGGCAAACTCAAAGGAAACCTCATGTTTCACATGCTCACACACAATCTCATTCACATCATACCACACACACTAAACATGCTCATGTTTCACATGCTCATCATGCACATACACATCATGTATTTCTTTATAGTAAGGTGTATACATGCACCTAGTGTGGCCGAAAAGTTCACTAGGCCAAGTTTTGTTATGATCACATAAATGCTCCTAATGACCATGTTTGGATTTGAAAAACTAACACTTTAGGATCAAAGAAAGTTTGATATCAAAATCAACAAATTTATTGCTTGATATAGGTATGCACCAAGGCTCCAAGACATAGGGCGAGGTGGTACCTTAATAGTGGTTGCTCAAGATACATGACTTGGGTTATCAATAATTTTGTAATGCTATCAAGGTATCATGAAGGTGGCACCATCACCTTTTGGTATGGTTCAAAGGACAAAATTATTGGTATAGGTAATATTAAGATTGACTCATCTTCTTTTATTGAGAATATTATTTTAGTTGAAGGTCTTAAACATAATCTTTTGAGCATTAGCTAAGTTTGTGATAGAGGTTTCAAAATTATTTTTTATGAATTTTCTTGTGACATTTTGGATAAGAAAATAAATACTTGTGTTCCTCTCATTTTTCATGAAAATAATGTTTATATAATTGACATGCTTAGTTTAGATTGCAACGTCACTTATTTGAATGTTTTTAATGAAGATTCTTAGTTATGACATAGGAGACTAGGCCACGTTTCGTTTAACATCATTCATTCTTGTCGTTTTCACTTTCTAAATCAAGAAGGTTTAGAGGAATATAGAGGAGAAGTTATAGAGCCCTTCATAGGGAATCTGGCTTTACTTCTTGATTTGATTTGACGGTTTGCATCATTCATATTATTAATTGTTGCATTTCTTTTTTTTTGACCATTAGATTAGCATTTCACCTATTCACCCTCCCTCTAGGTGTACTTTCAAAAACCTCTCTGGGGCTGTTTGGATTCAAGGAAGTGGACGGAAGCGAGAAAGTGGGAAGTGTCATTTCTCACCTCCGCTGCCCATCCAAAACACCGAAAAGGAAAATGACAAAACCCATTTTCCTTTTATCTTTTCCTTTTTGCACAACCATTTTCTCACTTTCAAGGTGCTACAGTTAATTTTGTGGTAATGTAAATCTCATTTATAATAAGTTGTACCTCAAAACAGTTAATTTTGTAGTCATGTAAATCTTACTTGCATTCTAATTATAGTTCAAATTTTTTCTAATTAAATTTTATTTTAATATTATTTTACGGTCAACTTTCTGGTCAATCTTTTTACTTTCACTTTCACATTACCAACTAAACACCAGAAAAGATTTTACTCTTTTTCAATTACACTTCCTAATTCCCACTCAAATGCTGAAAAAGAAACACAAATTCTTATTTTTCAAAAGCAAAAGAATCCTACTTTCCACTTCCTCGCTTCCAAACAGCGCTCTATGTAGTCCCTTACAGATTTTCCTCCCCTCTGGACCGTCGAGAGGAGTTTGTCCATAGCCACCTCAGTATTATCCTCATAAAATCGAGAAAGGAACCGTGTTTTCAAGTCATCCAAGATTTTGGAAGACTCCTGAACCAGTCAAAGGCTATCCCTTTGAGAGTGCCGATGAATAACCTGGCTATAATAGCATCATTACATATCACATTGCCAGTTAGAAATTGAAAGTAATAGATGTGCTGGTTTGGTAAGCCTTTGCCATCATCCGTATGTAACGTAGGTGGCTTGAACTTCAATGGGTAAGGCACTGAATCCCACTCCAGTGGATAAGGACAAGTCATCCCTACCTTCTTCTGTTTATCCCGTTGAGCCATGGATGCAATCTGAGCCTGAATGCTTTTGATAACTTTGGCATCAATTGAGGAGCCTTCTTTTGATTGCTTGTTCTTAGGAGTCTCGTTGTTAAGATTTTCCTCCTCATCATGATGACTACCGGTGTTTTCATCATTGTTTCAGTTAGTCAGGAGCTACGCCAACATGCATTGAATATTGTCCAAGGCTTCTTGCTGAGCTTAGAAGTCTGCTTATGTGCCTCCATGTAGTGACAGAGATCATCATCATTATTGTTCTTATCAGCCATGTTGGTTGATACAAACCCTGTCTGTACAGAGCTATCGATGACGGAGGAAGCGTAGCCACTAGCTTATCCTTCATCATTGGACCATTGAAAAAGGTGCCTCAATAGTTTCGGTGATATAACTCCTGAGGAAGAAAGCTACCCATAGCTGTAGGATATTGCTACCCTGGAGCGAGTAACATGGAAGGCACCCTCTTGTTCAACCGGAATCTGACGTAAGCCGGGGTTATAATCAAAGTCTGGAGAACTAAATAAGAGAGTATAAACCCCCCATTTCCTTTGTCAAGATCGTAGCAGATCCCTTCCTCTGATTATCATGTTCACAGAGGCAGCTCCAAGGTGTGATACCTTTGTTATTTTCTTTTTTGACACTTGGGTCTCTTAGAAGATTGGATTGATAATCGATTAAAAATTGATTACTTATTTGGAGATGTAGTGGGGAATGACCCCCAAATAACAATAGATAGAATGCACTGTCACTAGTTGACATTCCGCTTGTCCGCAATAAGATGGCGAGACGTGAATTAATTTCTCAGAATGAAGGTTTTCGCTTGTTGCTCAAATAGTCTCTCAAGTCCGTGTTGACCAGACCCAATCGATCCAACATGGGGACTCAAGGAGACTGAATGTTAACCCTCTTGGGCTGAAAAGCCTTGGGCTCAGTCTTAGAGGCTTTTTTTTAGTCATAGATGAAGCTAAAATAGCTTCGCTATGTGACATAAGTCGCTTGGCAAAGTAGTTTTAGCACTTAGTGATTTAGCTTCGCTGCTGGAAGCAACTTTGGCACTACTTAGTGGTGCTTTTGATTTGGGTGAAGCTGAAGTAACCTTGCTAAGCGCCTTTGTAGTGCTAGCACCAAGTGGTGCTTTTACTTTAGCCTCACGGGAAAAGCGAGGCTTACCTCTATGAAGAGCTAAGATAGTCTCGCAGTGATTGGTAGTCAAAAGTGCATTTTTATCATCATATTTACCATCACATTTTCATATTTATTCATTTAATTCTGCACATTTATTAATAATTTGTAATTTATTGTGGTCAGGCCTCGAATAATTATTTTTATAATAAATAAGCCTAATGAAGCCCAAAAGCCATATTTGAAGCCCAAGAGTAAAAGTGCAAATATCAATTGTCAAAGTGCAATTATGCAAGGCTAAAGTTGCAATTATTAAGATGAGGGAAGGATAGAATTCTACCCACCCTAAACTCTTGCAGGATGAGGATAAAGCCAAAGAGAGTGCAAAGATAAAATTCAAAGAATTCGGATTCAGACTGTACACGTTTTAGTGTTTAAATTATAACTTTTGCTACAGTTATGCAAATCCGATGATTCAAGATGCTCCAGAAAGAAGACTTGAAGACCTACAACTCTTATGTTGATCAAACTTTCCAATTCAATCCGTAGATAAGCTGATTTCGGCGATCACATGATAAGAAGTTGCAGGACAGATTTGAATTTCTGGAGATAAGATCTTTTGGGAGAGTTGTACTAGGACTCTACATCTTCCAACACCTATAAATATCCCTGCAGATGCAACACAGAGAGTACACAATCCAGCAAAGGGCCAAAGTTAGGATTTTTAGGGTTTTTCTCTTTCTTCTAGGTTAGATTTCGTTTTCTTTTTATTTTCAAGAGAGGGAGATGGCTATGTTGAGGGTGACACTGATGTATGCTTCTCTTCTCCATTGTATCAATTAATGAAGGTAATTTTTGCTTTTATTTATTTGCTTTACTTTTCTTTTTGTCTCTCTTTTCTTTTCTACGTTATTTCTTTGATCTGTGACGAGCATACAAGCGATTACCGAAGCACAAGTATACCAAAGATTGGTGGTGCCAACGATATTCCATGGAGATGTTCTCCTCCTCGAGGCGTATCAACTCATACTTGCCCAAGGCTTGATGACCTAATGCGATAGCGGACTGAGATCGATCCTATGCCTTATGCGTTCATGCCTCCGAAATAAGGTAGAAAGTGTTAGGTTTTCACATATTTTCTCCTACCAAGGTTAGTTTTCTTTTCTTCTCTTTTATTTTATTTTTGTAGATTAAATACAACATCATCTCCATATTCTTTTCTACCACCCATTGTAAATACCACTTTTCATTGTAAATACCATCGTGACTAACAAATAACTAAAAAAGATAAATTTTTAGAGAAACTTGCTTAACGCTTCCATCGCAGTCCCTCCTTGAGGATCACGACCCGCATAGCCCTGCTACCGCGGATTAGAACTGAGAACCTCACACTATTTTTTCCAAAATCTAATATCCTTATTTTTGTGTGCAGGAAAAATCAGTCAACAAATTGGCGCCGTTGCCGGGGAGGGACGGTAAGTTTATCTCTAAAACAAAATTTAATTTTTAAGTAATTCTTTATTCTTTTCTGTTTGCAGGTTTGGAGAACAGGAAATAGAAATACAGCAGCAGCAGTGGACATATAGCTCCTCTGCGCCTCTGCCCTCGAAGGCAGAGCATCAGAGACTACTGTATTGCCGCGGATCCGCGGCCATAGCCGCGGAAACGCGGCAACAGTAGAGGATTACTCACTGAAATTTTTGCAGGATTCTGCAAATTGCAAATACTGTTTTCTGCTCTGTTGGGTTTGTTCTGTGATAAACCTGTATACTGCTAATTAATTCAACAGTAAATTATTTGTTGTTAAAGATAAAATTGATTAGACGTTTGCATATTAGGCACGTGTCTTTTCAATTCCTTTATTTTTACTGTTGAAGAGTGCTGGAGAAAGCAAGGTACGTACGCATTGCATGTAGAATAGGACTCATCTCTTGGTTGATTTTCTGCTTTGAGTGAATCTTATCTACTTACATCTTGTACACTTGCACTAATTCATCTTAAGGCATAACTCATTAACAAGATAAGGTGGGGATTTCATCACCCTTCCTTAGCCCAAAAATCATATCCCGAGCACTCACTAACCCAGCCTAACTTAAAAATTAGTAGACGTTGCCCTAGGGACACTCGGACTCAATTAGAAGATTATCCTAAGGGGGAACGGTGTTGGAAGTTGACTCCTGCCAAATCAGTGTCTAGGAAGGGGATTGAGGGCCGAAAGCCCGAAGTGTGGTGGTTATTTAATTAAGGAACGTCTTTGACGGAAAACCTCCCACCACTCTTGCCCCGACCTGGCTGATTAACTTGTGGTCAAAGTCTACACCCTACCTCCTGGACAGTCTAACCAGTTAGGAGTCGTCTAGGTCTAGGTCTACCCTAACTTAGGTTAGAATTTTTCTTTTTTGTTTGTTTGTTTTTTTTCTTTTGTTTGCTTTGTGTGATATGGCCTATAACAATAATTTTTTCAATTTTAATGAGGATCCATATTATACACCAACCTCTTTTTCGGATATTACCAACCCTGCATATCATAACTCTAACCAACCTAGTGTGCCAGATTGGTCTTATCCGAATCATTACATGCCCCAGTCCCATACTATGAACAAGATTGGAATAATCATCACTACTCTTCACAGAGTCATGGGGATTCAACACCCTGAGCCATATGGTCAACCACCTGTTCAACCATTATCTTCATATACGTCTTTTCCCACATCACCAAGGTTTCAGTCCTCCATTGATCTATTCGATGGGTTAGAAGAAAAAGTGGATCGGTTGCAAGATACAATGAATGATCAAATTTCTAGACTTTCAAACATTCTTGAGCATCTTGATAGGAACCAAGAATCATTCTGTTTAGAAGACCTTGATCAAAATTCAATTTCATCACATCAATATGAACTTGCTCAATCCCAATCCTTGGACAAATTGGCTAGTTTTAATTTCAATGAGATTGAATTAGATTATGAATGTGAACCCGATCCCCAACTTTGCGATTCAGTTTCCATCTTCGAATCTATGTTGACTCCAGTATCCTTACCCAATTTGGACCAATTTTCTGAGCCAACATTTATTCCCATACTCATAGATCATGAAATTGAATCACCCATTTTTGATGATCATATTGAACTTGACCAATTGTGCAATTTTGAAAGTCCCATGGAAAAATTGGCAAGTTCCCATTTTTATGAGATTGAAACTAATGAGATATGTGACCTAGATTCCCAATCTATGATCAAGTTCAAATTCCCGAATCATTATTGACTCCTGTTTTGTTACCCGACTTAGGTAATATTTTAAAGTCAGTTTTGATTCCCACACCTATCATTCCTGAACTTGAATCACCAACATTGAGTCACATTCCATTGTGGGAAAATGATTGTAGACTTGAGTTTTCAATTTCTTGACTTGGACCCACCTCTTGATCCTAGCCCGACTCCTGAACCTTTACTTGATTTGAGTTTCTTTCCTGAGTCGGTATTAGATCCTGAACCTATCATTCTTGAGTTCAAGTCAACCATTTTACCAAGTCACATTCTTTTTGTTGGACATAGGTATAGACCATGACTCTGTGATGATTTTTCAGGACTGGTCATGTAAAGGGAGTAAGTTTCACGAGAGGATCTTCCATGATCCTATTCATTCTGGGGACTGTAAATATAAATAAAAAAGAGGTAAATAAAGGTAGGTCCCGTGAACTACCACATTATCTTGTTTGGGCCGCATTTCGTGAACAATTAGACCACCTCCGGACCACCACCTTAAGGTAACTTCCGCCTTCCCTTATTCTGTTTCATGCATATATGCATTCATTCATACATTGAGGACAATGCATGAATAAGTGTGGGGGTGGGTTTTTACTAACATACTAACATAGGTAAAAACTAAAAAAAAAAAAAAAAATTGCTAATAAAAAAAAATTTAAAAAATTGTTATAAAAGGAAATATT